>CAWUFW010008631.1:600000-866828 GCA_963921515.1 Calotriton arnoldi | reverse complement strand
CATGAGCGCGGAAAAACCACAAATATACCGCCCGCCAGCGCAAACAACGCCGATGAGAATCGACACGGCAGAAGCCATGGCGCCAACGTACCTGCACAGAAACCATCCGCACACAAAACCAATAGCACACAACATGGCCAACAAGTCCACACAGCAAGGCACGCACAAATACACAAGCACAGTACACATCCCGAAAACACCCCCCGGACAAACAAAAAATACAAAGGCCAGAACCCCAGACACAACACACCTGAAAACAACAGACCATGAGGACACACCCACACAGGTGAGTACAAAAGCAGCACTCCCACAGACCACAACCCCTTGCTACATTGCAAACCAGAGAGGAGAGGAGAGGACACAGTGACACAGCAAGGACAGCAGCACACCACAGAAACGCACACATCACAACCACCACCACCACCACCACCACCACCAAACACCACCACCACCACCACCACCACCACCACCACCAAACACCGGCACCACAAACCCCCTGCACATTACACAACACACACCGCACCAGCACCACAAACACCATGGCACCACAAAGAATGCCCAAGTTCACGCCCATGGAGCTGACGGTCATGGTCGACTGAGATCATCAAGGTGTACCCACAAATCTATGGGAACATGGTCCAGCACACACCACTAGCCACCAGAAACAGAATGTGGAACCGGATCGTAGACCAGGTCAATGCAGTCGGGACCCTGCCCAGGAACAGAGTCGAAATTAACAAACGTTGGAATGACGTAAAGAGCCTGGTCAAGAAGAAGGAGGGCAAAAACAGAGAGCTGGCTGCCGTCACTGGCGGAGGGAATCCCGTGCTCTTTAAGACCTTCAAAGCGTGGGAGGAGAAGGTGCGAGTCGTAATACATCCGGAGATCCTCGCCGGATTAGCAGGGGGAGTGGAGGCTGGTAAGTACAAACTAATGTATACCAGCACACCGCTATGTACTCACATGCGCAACTACCATGCCACAGCTCCCAGGGACAAACACCCCCATGTCCAGCACACAATACACAACACATCACACACACATGCAACAGACACTACCACACACAGCCCAAACCGAACAACTGTAAGATGCGTGGGGACATGTGTACACTAAGCCAGCCACGTAACCACCAACAGGTCCCCAAATATGCCAGAAGCGCCACAACGAGCACCCACCACACCCATGTGTCCGCCACAGCTGCACTAACCGACAAGTAACAGGTAAGTGGCAGGAACACAAAGTGCAGTGGGTGGGACGGTGGACAGCCCAAGTACAACACACACCAGGCCCCAGTCCCACAGCACAGCAAGGAGGAGCATCCCCCACACCCCACAGCCACGTGTCAGCCACCGCAGTGCACAACGACAGCCGAAAGGCAGACATCACGGTCCACAGCAATCGGTGTCAGTGGGTGTCCAGCCACCCCACGACCCACAACACCCCCCACCCCCACAGACCTGCAACATGGAGCACCCCCGCTTAGAGCCATGTGGCATCCAGTACAGTGCACGCACGAACAACTTGCAGGTGGGAAACTGGACAGGGCTGGATTACTGGAGGCATGAGGACCATAACACGACCAACACATGGGACATGTCACGTAGCAGACGAGACACGCAGCACCGCCCACCGTCACGAACAAGTGAACAATGTGCACACGGACATGAACAACAGACTCACACCCCACATGACCCATCACAGACATAGCAACACCCAAGGAGCCACGTCTGCATGCACAAGCCACACTGAATATAGTCCCACACGGCAGCCACTGTGCAACTCATCACACACAACCGAAACACCATTGAAGTCCTGTCCATGTAGCCCCTACTGCCTGTCAACCACACACCCCACAACTACGCCTATGTAAGACAAACAACACTAGACGCAACAGAGCGGAACAACATAAATGCACAAGAACACCACTGAACCCATCAAACTCACAGACACACCATGCACATACAACATACCATCCATCCCATCCGTCAGCCCCAGTCTCATGAAAGGCATGTCATCCGCACAGCTGCCACACATACAGCAGTCACGCTAAGACACATGCCCATGACCAACCATGTGCCAGAAGTCAATTAAGCGCACGACACACTGTGAGCAACAACACACAACATGGGCCACACCCCCCGAGCACTGCAGTGATGCACATGGCACAGGGCAGCACGCACACCAAGGAGATGGGACAACTGCAATACATTGGCTGGCACACAACTATCACTCACTCATAACGATGCGTCCAATGCCATGTCCAGTAATCACAACAGACAGCAAATATGCAGGCCATGTCAAGCATGCACACACCTCAAACCATGCACTGTCATGCTGCCACAACACATGTCACGTTCGGCACCTATGGCTCACAGCATGTACCCCAAAAGCATATCCCCTCCCAAATGCGAATCTGGGGCATGGCCCCCATGTTGCCATATGCGTTCCTAAGCGTTCCATTTGAACCCCAAAAGCATATCCCCTCCCAAATGCGAATCTGGGGCATGGCCCCCATGTTGCCATATGCGTTCCTAAGCGTTCCATTTGAACCCCAAAAGCATATCCCCTCCCAAATGCGAATCTGGGGCATGGCCCCCATGTTGCCATATGCGTTCCTAAGCGTTCCATTTGAACCCCAAAAGCATATCCCCTCCCAAATGCGAATCTGGGGCATGGCCCCCATGTTGCCATATGCGTTCCTAAGCGTTCCATTTGAACCCCAAAAGCATATCCCCTCCCAAATGCGAATCTGGGGCATGGCCCCCATGTTGCCATATGCGTTCCTAAGCGTTCCATTTGAACCCCAAAAGCATATCCCCTCCCAAATGCGAATCTGGGGCATGGCCCCCATGTTGCCATATGCGTTCCTAAGCGTTCCATTTGAACCCCAAAAGCATATCCCCTCCCAAATGCGAATCTGGGGCATGGCCCCCATGTTGCCATATGCGTTCCTAAGCGTTCCATTTGAACCCCAAAAGCATATCCCCTCCCAAATGCGAATCTGGGGCATGGCCCCCATGTTGCCATATGCGTTCCTAAGCGTCCCATCTGAACACCAAAAGCAAAGTACAAACCAGACCCAGGATGGGCCAGGAGCCCGCATACACCAGAGTCACAATAAGTAGGGGCACAGCAACACACCCATCGGCATGGCCAATCCGTCCCATGCCACAAGTGCACAGCACACAGTCCCATTGCCAAGCACACACAACTACAGATGCTACAGCCACACACACGCCTCCGGGAAACCCATGTACGAGATTGCACGAACTGTCAATGTCAGACGACAAATACATACTTCGCCAGGTGCAACACAATAACAAATCTCATTCTCTCCACAGGTGACGAACTGCTGGATGCTGGGGATGGAGCCAGCAGCCAGCACAGCCAGCCTACAAGCCCCCAACGAGGACACACGGATCTGGAGGATCTGTCCTCCTCTTCGGACACGGACCACCAAGCAGGCCCATCTGGTGTGGCAGGGCCCAGCCGCTCCCCAGGACCCCTCCTACCCACCAACCCATCATCCAGGGCTGCTGAACATTCCCAGCCCCCTGCTGCCACTGTCGTTGCGGCCACACCCACGGTCATTGTGGCCACTACCACTGCCGCAACCGCCACCATCGCCGCACCGACCACCACCGCCGCCACCACCGCCACGTCTTCGCTGGCACCAGCCCCAGCGCAGGTGGTGGCCCGGACGACTGGATCCACCCTGGGAGCCACAACGAGGACCGCGGTGAGCAATGTGGCTAGTGGGCAGGCCGGTGGCAGCAGGACTGGTAGGAGGAGCAGGGTCAGGGAAACGCCAGCCTCCCTGGGAGCCATGCCCTGCCTCACATGGCCAGAGTCCTTGGGGCCTATGAAGAGGCCCAAGGACAATGGGTCCGGTCTGCTTCAGACACGCGTGAGGTGCTGGGGGTGCTGAGGTCCATGGACGCCCGTATGGGCCAAATCGTGGACCTCATGGGACAGCTGGTGGTGGCGGTGAGGTCACAGCCAGGGACAGCAGCTCCCCCTCCGCCACCACCTGCCGGGGCGCAGGGTGGAGCAGCAGTGTCCAGTTCCCCTGCGTCCACAGCCAGTGATCACACCTCAACCACCAGCATGTCGCAAGCAGGCACCCCCCCTCGCAAACGTGGAAGGGGCCGTCCGAAGTGGAAACAGATCTCCCGGGAGGACTTCGCACGCTCCAAATGCAAGTGAGGCAGCCAGCCAGCCTTCCGCCAGCCTTCCTTGACCAGCCACTGCATTGACTTGGACTACGATCCCACTCCACACAGCCATCTGGATGGCATGTGTGTGTTGGACTATGGACATAGAACCAGTGGGTACACCCTGATCATCACGCAGCCATGACCGACAGCTCATTGTCACTGCACGCACCACTTTTGTCATCACCTTACACACAATCACATGTCACAGTTTGTAATAAATGCACCTTTTTCACTAACTGCTGTTTGTGCCCTGTGTCTTATTTGTACGGAATACAACGGCCACCTTGGGCGGAAAGGCACCTGATGCGTGGCATGGCAATTGAATCCGGAGGGCCTGTAGGGACCTAGGGGTGGGAGACAGAACAGGAGCACATTCAATGAGTGTGTCACACACCCATCACACAGTACATGTCAACAACTACAAGCAATGTACACACATCGCACAGAGCAATAGGGCACAATGCCACAGCCACCAACAGTGGCATATTACCCTGGCCATGGAGCGTTGACACACAGCACGCAGTGAACAAACGGCCACCCTGACACAGCACACACACACCTGCACAGATACAGCCACATCAGCCGTCGTACATGGACACTCACCGTCAAGTGAAGTAGCGGGCGATGAGCTGCTGCCGCACATTACCAGCTTCCTCCTCTCTGCTGTCCTCCTCACTCGAGCTATCCTGGTCTGCGGGCTGGGGCCCTGGTTGATCTCCGTCATCCACGATGAGGGGGATCTGCTTCCGAATGGCCAGATTGTGCAGCATGCAGCACGCCACCACTATCCGGCACACCTTCTGTGGGGAGTACGCCAGCGCACCCCCGGTGCGGTCCAGGCACCTGAACCTGGACTTGAGGAGGCCAAAGGTACGCTCGACCACACGTCTGGTCCTCCCATGTGCCTCATTGTAGCGATCGTCTGCTGGGGTGCGAGGATTCCTCAATGGACTGAGCAGCCATGCCCCATTCGGATACGCAGAGTCACCTGGGTGTGAGGGACACAGAGAACCGTTGCTAATCCAACTGGACAGGGGACAGCATCGCACAGCCAGCACGCTACACCACTCCACATACTCACCGACAATACAGGCACGATCCTGTTGCATATTGGACATCAGTCGTGGCAAGATGCTGTTGCGCATTATGTGTGCGTCATGGGCCGAGCCTGGGAACTTTGCACACACGTGGGTGATCACCATGTCCGCAAGGCACACCACTTGCACATTCAGGGAGTGCGTGTGCTTCCTGTTGCGGTACAGGTGCTCAGTGGCCTGTGGTGGAACAAGGCCGACATGTGTGCAGTCAATGGCTCCAACGACGTGTGGGATTCTGCCAAGGGCATAGAATGCACCCTTCACTGCCGCCAATTCACGAGCCCTGGGGAAGCGGATGTACCTGTTCCGGTACAGCATCATGGCTGCCAGTACATCCCTCAGCACCTTGCTGAACATGGGCTGGGACATCCCTCCTCCAATGCCCACTGTGTGCTGGAATGACCCAGTGGCGAAGAAATGCATGGCGGCCATCACCTTAGCCGTGGGGGTGACAGCAGTCGGATACACCCTGCGGGGACGGAGATGGGGTTCTAACATGGCACACAGTCGATGCAGGGTTGGCCTGTCCAGCCGAAACTTCCTAATAACCTCTGTATCGTCCATGTCCGCCAGCAATTGGTATGGGCGGTCAATGTTCGGTCTCCGCCTAGGGACAATGGCAGAGGACACATGTCAATGCAACACGACACATAGCAATTTCGCATACACATCACTGACATGACTGAGCAAGCACATGAGCCACAGCCCAGCTGTCAAGCTGGGGCAGCACGGCCACAATACACTTACACAGGTCTCCCAACAATGGCAATGGCTAGTGATACAAACCACTGCCATGTGCATGCACATGGGGATCTAGGCCCCAATGACTTGCGGGGCGTGCTGATGGGGACTGACTGCATATCCGTCAAGCGGCAACGCCACGGCAACATGAATGTCTGCTGAGCATGGAACTGCTTCCGCGGCTGGATGAGTATGGCACACGACGACAACGATGTGGGCACAGGCTGAGCGGCCAAAACAAGTGGGACCTGTGGCACGAGGGGATATGAGACAGTAGTAGGTGTCAGCACTGCACCCTATGTACAGCACTGTACGGATCACACCTCCCGAAACATTGACAGGTGTCCACATTGACAGCCCCATGCCAAGACGGCTGTGTGCTTGCAGTCACACGTCACAGGTGAGAGGTTACATTGCACGTGCCAGGTGGCACAGGTACATAGTGGGAGCTGGCATGTGTGTGCATGTGTCTCCTGTTCAGGTTCCACCAGATGGGCGCTGACTCTGTACTGACCATTGGACACAGCATGTTCCGTGGTAGGCTTGTGTGTGTGGGATGGTGGCACTGGATGTGCCTCCGTTGGGTGGGGGGCCATGCACAGGGCGGGTACGTCGATGATTGCGCATTGTTGGTCACGGTGGGTGCACCAACTAAGATGTGTTGCCCTGTGTTCAATTCCTATGTCCGCATGATGATGGACTGTAGATGTGGGCAGACTACACATTGGTCGATGTGCTGTCTATATGCATGTGCCTTCACACCAGGCACAGCTGCCCCTGCACATGTGACCCCTGCTGGACTCGCTGCTGGGTCTGTGGAGCTGATGCACCTTCTGCGCGTGGGGCGGACAGCTCTCCTCACTTCCCTCATTGCGCATGTCATGACTTTGCCGCAGGTGACATGGATCATGGAGGGCCCACATGTACGCGTGGGTAGGCTACACATGATTGTACACTGGTCGCCACCCCCAGTCAGTGTTTCAAATGGGAAGGTTGTCGTGCTGGTGGTATGTTCGATGTGGCGGATGGGCGGGCCTAGGTGCGGGCTTACATTCCGGACATGGGGGGTAGTTGGATTGGCGACTAGTTGCAGTACACACGGGACACGTCTCTTCCTTTCCACATCTGGGTCATCCCTTGTACTGACTGACAGTGATACAGTCATCTTCGCCCCAGCCCTCATGTCCTCCCTCGCTCCCCCAATATGCATGCTCACCTGCGAGGCTAGCGCTTGCACAGGCAGCCCCAAGCTCGCACCAGAGAGGGCAAGGAGTGTATGTGTGGGTCCAGTTGCACGAGTGGGCTGTCTCAGGGTATGATGTGTTGCGGGACGCCGTCCACCTGCGTGGTGCCCCAAATGGAGACCCGGCCTGCATGGACTATGCATCACAGTCTTCGCCTTCCGGATCCGCCACCTGCGACACCCACTGGCTGTGGCTGCCCTTGCGGCCAGGCCACGTCCGTCTTCGACTGATGGCCCACACATTCACTCTTTGGCCTCTCTGGGGAGGGCTCGGGGGTGGTGGCGCACGCGCTTGCACTTAGTCGCAATGGCATGTGGCGTGGTTGGTATGATGGGCAATGGATGGGATGGTGCGAGCCACCTCCCGTGACGTCAGTGCTGCTCGTGCTGTGGTGCGTCCCCCTACACTTCCATGTGACTTGTGCCATGCTAGACGTTGAGGTTCTATTGCCTGCGTGATATGACCAGGAGGAGCGCGAGGAGACCTCTCACACAACATGCTCCACTGCCATCCCGTGCCCTGTATCGCCTGTGCGGATTGACTATGTTGGGGTTACACCTGGTCGACTGGGGCTGTGTGTGCATTGTCAAGGGGCATGGCGGGCGCACAACAGGATCCAGCTTGTCCACAGAGGGTGGGCTGAGGTGCGCCTGGTACCGCTTTGTACGTGTGCCCGGCTGCTGTGCACACACGTGTTCACTCCCCCCCGACAGGTGTCCTCTCACAATGCCCAGGGAAGCGGTGGTGTACTGTTCATGACCCCTCCCAACACGGCGTGCTCCAACTTGGCATGTGCGCATCTACCCGTCGCACCCACCCACCTGAGCACTGCGTCCATACGACTTCACACGACACATGTGTGTCTTCTACAGTAGTGCTACTCATTTGCGTTGACATCCAATACCAGTGGACTACATGGTCATGTCACGACTGCCGTGTACTTCACATACTCTCATCCTCTCTCATTCGTACTTGTGAAATGAGTCAGCGGAGACAGTTTAGGTTTCAAACATTATATTGTGTCTTCTGTCCTCTGTGATGCAGTATAGTGGACACTACTGGCAGCGGAATACATGTTGAGGATATACTGAGCATGATTGCAAATGGGATAGGGTGTGGGGTTACATGTGATTGGCTGTTGCATGTGGGATGTGGGCTTCAGAGTGACATCTGCTTGGCCAAGGCTGTGCTAATGTACATTTACGTATAGCTGCGGAGCTGCGGACTTTGACACAGACGGTATACATGTAGCCTACCAGACCGCTTGGCATCATGGGCACAGTCCATCTCAGTTCCATGTGACAGGTTTGCTGCGGTTGTTCCTCATGCACGCGTGCATGTGAGATGACATCAGGGCATGTGCTTGCGTGCATGCAGCGGCGTGCCACTTGTTGTTGCACTGTGGTGGTTACTGGACATGTCACAGTCACTGGGGTCGTGTTGTTGTTGTATGCACTTGTCGTCCATGCAAAGGTCCTGGTATGGGATTCCCGGGGCGGGGGTGGGAGGGGTGCAGCACCCACAGACTCCAGGCGACCTATTCATGTCCACTGAGCGGTGTGTGTGTCCATGTGCGCTGGATCCATGTCGTGTCCTGGTTGTTCGTGCAGTTCCGTCCATGTGGGTGCGATACACAGAGCCCATGCCACTGCCTCCCACGATGCATGCGGTGTTCCTGGATGTGATGGGGAACAGTGTGCATGTCCCGGTCATATCCGATGTCATGGCGATGTCGTTGATGGTGTGGTTACAGTTGCCGGTCGTTTGGTATGGCTGTTGTGGTGGTGACTGGCCAGTCCGTGCGGAAGCTAAGCATGGGTGCGGGGTTGGACATCATAGGTCACTCGGGGAACCTGCGTTGTGGTCCGACGAATTGACAGGTTGTCAGGTATGCGATGCCGTCCAGCAGGGCTTCCATGTCATTGGTGGTGTACATGTTTGCCAGCCAATGTAGCGGATGGTGGCTGTCAAGGTGTTGTTCGTAAGTTGTCCCTTGGAGGACCATGATGGGGCATGCTGGGTGACATTCGATATAGCTGTTCTCGATGATCCGTTGTGTGGAGGCACAGTGGTCCCATTTCAGTGCGGGTGCGATGTTGGCCACATACGCCATGCCCCCATAGGCCAGAGCAGGCCCTGTCGTGTGCGTCCAGAGGGAGGAGTAGTGGTAGCAGGTCCGCCTTCAGACATGCCGGGTTGGAGAGGCATATCTCGACGGGATGCTGGTAGGGACACCTCCGACAGTAGAAGACGGGCATGACGCAGCTGAACAATGTGATGCAGTAAGTCAGTCGGTAACTTACGTTCAGCAGGGACAGGAGATCGCATCCCAATGTATGGAACAGGTTGGTTTTGTACAGCTTGAGCTGTTCGGGCGTAGTTGGGTAGGTGTGTTGCGGTTGCCATTTCGCAGCGGTTCGTTGAGGTGGCGTGCTCCGGCTGTGTGTGCAGTCTGCAATGTGCACGCTCCGGGGTTGCTGTGAGCTCTGTGTAGTCGTAGGGAGACAGGACTTGTGTTCTGTTGGCTTGTTTGGAGGACACGGGCCCTCTTCCCACATGCTTCTCAGACAGTTCAAGGTCAGTGATGTGTGACTCCTTCCAATTAACTTGCATGTGGCCGACATGGGGGAGTGTTTTCTTCTTTCTTCCCCGTCCGTTGTGTGCTTCTGTGATATGCGCTATCTGCCCTGTGGTCGGTCTCCTCGGCATGCCTGTGTTGGTCTATTCTTGGACAATGGCTGTATTCACCGGCTTCTGTCGTAGGGCTGTGGTTTCGGAGTTGGAATGGAAGGTCATTCAGTGCTGTCTGCTCTCCCTTGTGTGGGCGGCAGGCTGCCTTTCCGCTCTGCGTTGGGCCTTGTGTGTGAATGTTATTCTTGGGCCACCTGTTGTCGGTCCCCGGGCTCTTTGGTGTTCCGTTTTATATGTCTTGTTCATATGTGCAGGGTGGTATGGGTGTTTCTGTGTGGTACTGGCGTTCCTCTTCCCGAAGGGGCCCTGCTTCTCCTAGTTGGTGTTGCCGCCGCTGTGTGCTACGCCATGTTTGTTACACTGGGGTGTGTCCTGCTGTTGCGTGTCTTCACTGACATGTGTGCGTCGGTTGTGTGGCGTTGGGTGTTGTCCGTGAATTGGGCGTTGGGGACATGTCTGTGGCAGGCCTGTCACGTGTCATGTGCGTTCGGGGTGGGGCTGATGTGTGTGCTGCTTGGTTGTGTCCCTGTGTCTGTGTGCGACGCATGCATGGCGCTGCGGTTGGCCTCTGCGTTGTGCGCATGTGTGGCGGCGTCATCGGCGCTTTGGGGCCGTGACGGGGTGGTTGGTTCCTAGTCCCAGGTGGTGTGTACACATGTGTTCTGCGATGTTACGATTTGGCCTGTGTGTCATATGTGGATGCGATGGTGGATGTGTAGTGTACACGCGCTGTTGGGGGTTGTCCGCTTTTTCCGCCCTTGCACTGTGTGCGCTGTTTGCGTGCACTTGTTCTGTGTGTGCCTACCTGCGTCTCCGCGGTACGTTGCGTCCTTGGTGGTGCATCAGCAGAAGCATGGGGAGTGCCTGCAGTGCTGGATTCATGCTCGGGGAGCCGCTTCTTCGTTGTCCGTGCTCGGCATCCGTGTTACCGCTTCGGTTTGTCGTACGGTATCTCTTGGCCATGGGAGCCGTTTGTTTGCGGCATCGTAATTTATGCGCCGGGCGGGACGTGTTTCGTCGGACGGTGTGTGTCAGTTGGGCTGCGCCGCTACATGTACGGGCGCACTTTGATGGCGGACGGTGTTGCTGGCTTGCCGGCGGTGTTTGGCCTACTTTTCGCATCGTAATTGGACGGGCGTGTGGACTGCTGCGTGCCGGCGGTAACTGGTGGTTTTTGCATCCGCCAGCACGGCGGTTGTGCTTCCGCCCGCCATCGTAATGGGCCCCTAAATAATCAAAGCAATGAAATTAACTAAGACTATAACGTTTTCTTTTATGTTTCACAGATTACACTTCACTAGAACTCCACCAAAAAAACTCTAAACAAACATTAACTTCGAAAACAAGTACAAAATCAACATTAAAGAAAAATATGAAACTAAGGAAGAATATAAATTAACCAACAAATTGAGCAAACTAAGGGGGTCATTACAATAGCGGGCGGATCGCCACCGCCCGTATGGCGGTGGCGATCCGTCTGCCATTTTCCACCGCCCGCCTACCATTTACCCCCCGCCAAATCACGATGGCGTTGGGGACGCCGGCGGACGGAAAGACCATCCGCCGGTTTTCCGCCGGTCGTACAGGCGACCGTGCGGAAAACGGGTTTAATATGGTGGTGGTGTCTGTGAGACACCGCCATCCATATTAGGATGTAGGCGGTGAGGAGCCTTTTCATGACGGCATTTCCGCCATGAAAAGGCATGCAGTATTCGCATTTGGGGGCCCGTTGCGGGCCCCCAGGATGTTGGGGGGGTGGGGGGTGCACATGGGGGGTACCTATGGTACCCCCCTGCATTTGAATGCACAAGGTGGCAGGCACCGCGCGGTGCCTGTCACGTTGTGCATGCAATAGCACAACATGCATTTTGTACATTGCGGCGGGTGCTGCTGACAGCACCGCCCGCCACAATGTACAAAATGCGGGATGCGCCCGCCAGTGTGGCGGGCGCATCCTAATGTGCCTGGCGGGACCGCCGCGACTCCGGCGGGCGGTCCCTGGCTCCGTTGCGGTGGCGGGCGGACAAAGTCCGCCCGCCATCGTAATGGACCCCTAAGAAAAAACGATAAATTAAATAAAAAAACAAATATAACTAACAAATAATTTTCTCTTCACAGCTTCTACAAACTTCAATATACAACAACATCAACGATCTAAACTTCATCAACTACAATTAGTAAGTATTATGTTTTTTCCAACTAAGGGGCCGATTCCGATTCGGCTTAACCGGATCCGATTCGGAGCCCTATTGCCCGACCGATTCGTATCCGCGTCCGGGCGAGCGAGTACGATGCGAAATCGCCGACCGACTCGTCCGGGCGTCCCGACCGCTCCAACTGACTCGTTCCCGGGTCTAACCGCACCGACCGACTCGCTCGGACTCGACTCGCACCGCGCAATGGAGACGTTCCCCGGCCGGGTAAGTACGATGAGCGCCGCGAGCAGTCCGACCGAGCCGCGCACTCCGGCTCGAAATAGCAGTCGGAGCCGTACTTTGGGGGTCTGTGTCGGACCCCCCTGTACGCGTACCCGCGCGAGTCGCACACAGGGGGGACCCATGGGTCCCCCCTACCTGTGCGTGTACGGCGCGAGTCGCTCCGCCGCGTACACGCTGTAGGGGTGCCCTTGTCCGCCTCGCACCCATTGAGTCAATGGGAGCCCGCGTACGCGTTGTACGACAGGCTCCCATTGACTTCAATGGGAGTCCGACCGACTCGAGTCCGATGGCATACGTGCGCATCGTACTCGTTCGGTCGGGCTGCACGGGTCCGATTCGGTCGGAAATCTCTCCGGGTCCGGCTCGGTCGGAGAGATTTCCGTCCTGAATCGGAATCGGCCCCTAAATAAAAATAGAGACTAAAAAAATCGACATAATAAATTAAATGTAACACTTTAATAAAATTAAAATTTTGCTTTTCAACCAACAGAAGTAAAAAAACCAGTGAGTAAACCATGGCCATCAATAAAATATCCATCAAGAAAATTAAAGCAAGACAAATGTAAGTTTATTTTCAAATATAATATTTATACAAACATGTTTACTGTTCAAAATCGTATAATTAATAAATATATATATAGATATATTTATATATCTATATATACATATATTCACAGATAGACAAAAAAATGGCAGAAGGAGCAAAATTCATAACTTCACAAAAGGGAAAACTACTTATGTGCTAAATGGGTTACACCTATACACACAAAAAAGTAACTGGAAACAAAACCCATTGGAAATGCAGTAAATATTACTCCAATTCTTGCTATGGGAGAGCCACTACAGTAGAAACAAATGTAGTTAATGTCAAAGAACGCAACCATCCCCCCAATGTGACTGAAACCGAGGTCAGAGATGCTCTAGAAACAATCAAAGAAGCAAGTACCAGCTCACAACAGATCAGTACCCAAATACTAAAAAACGTGTTAACTAGGGTTCCTGAACATGTCACAGGACAACTATCGTCCATCCCTACTCTAAAAAGAATGCCAGAACTAAAAGAGCTACAGCTCAAACACCACCCACCCCCCAAACTTTTGCAGAAATAGAAATGTTACCAGAATACACCATCACCCACAAAGAGGAAAAATTCCTTCTTCATGACAATAACAGTCACGAAAAACAAATTATCATCTTTTCCACCAACAGCAACTTACAAAAACATAAAAACTGTGAAACATCGATGATGGATGGCACATTCAAAGTTTGCCCCAAGCCTTTTTACCAATTATATACCATCCACGGCAAATATGAAGACACTAACATCCCCTTCATATACGCACTACTTTCTAATAAGCAAAACACCACCTACATAGAGCTTCTTACAATACTAAAACAATACACCGACAACTACTATCCACAAAAAAATTATCATTGACTTTGAACAAGCAATGATTCAGTCAATTTTAAAAATAAACCCACACGCTGCAATACAAGGTTGCTATTACCACTTCAACCAAACTATCTGGAGACACCTACAAAAATCTACTCTAAGGGCCCAATTACAATGTCGTTCGGAAGGCCTCCGAATCGGATGTGGCTTTCCCGGATCCGATTCGTAGCCCTTGTTTCCGACCGAGGGCCCGATTACGATGCGGTTAGGAAATCTTCCCGATCGAATCGGTTTGGAAATGGTTTCCGACGGACTCAGATCGGGAGAGTCTGACCGACCGAGTATGATGCATCAGGATGCTTCCAGACACGATTTGGTTGGACTCCCATTGACTTCTATGGGAGCCTATGTTCCTAACCGCGTCGTAATCTGGCCCTCGGTCGGGAAGACACGTTCCCGATCTGATTCGGAAGGAGCAAATGCCGTTAGGAGGCCTTCCTAACCGCATCATAATCGGGCCTTAGGTGGGAATGCTTTCCTAACCGCATCGTAATCGGGCCCCGAATCGTACACAGGTCCGAACGACCAAGTACGATGCGAAGATCGCGTACGCGTCGACCGAATCGTTTCCGGACCCGAACCTATCCGTACGAATCGTTTGTAGCCGAGTCGTGCTGCGTAATGGAGCTGAATCCCGACTGAGCAAGTACGATGCATGATTTGGACAGCCACCGTGCCTCGGTCTCAGCGAGACAAAACAGCTATTGGAATCATACTTCGGGGGGGCCATAGCAGGCCCCCCTTCACCCGGGGCCCTCCGAATCTGTCACGGGGGTGTGCCCATGGGTCCCCCCGATCCAGGCATGCACAGTGTGGCGGGCACCATGGGGTGCCCGCCACAGGGTGTACGCTTTTCCCCACCCACCCCTTTCCTGCTATGGGAGCCTGTGTACGCATCTGTACACAGGCTCCCATAGAGTTCAAAGGGAGTCCAAGCGAACCGAGTCCGTAAGCATACGGCTGCATCGTACTCGCTCGTTCGAACTCCCGGAGCACATTTCACTTGGAAAGCCCTCCGGATCCGAGTCGTACGGAGGGCTTTCCTAGCGAGATCGTAATCGGGCCCTAAGTATAGATTACTCCACCAATAGCAACTTTGCCTACCAATAAAAAAATTAATAGCCCTGGCCTATGTATCAACAACTGAAGTAGCCAACCATTATAACATACTTCTTGAAAGCCCTTTCTATCAAGCAAAAGAAACTAAACTAACTCCCTTCCTAGACTACTTTGAAGACACTTGGGTAGGAAGGCTACATAGGTCAGGGCACCGTAGACAACAAAAGTTCCAAATTCCCTGGTGGAACCTCTACGAAAGCACTCTAGCTCAAAAAGCTAAAACTAACAACGCAGTGGAAGGATGGCATAATGCCTTCCAAGACACAATAGGAAGAGGACAACCAACCTCTACACAAACTAACAGAAGCTATCAAAAAAGAACAGAGCTATCAAAGAGCTAAGGCAAGAGCAATCCCTAACTAAAATCAGCCCTAAACTCAGTATTAAAACAAAAACAATGTATGAATACCTACAACACAAAACTAGACTATTTTCAAACACCAAATGGCTAGAATACCTAGACATGATTGTTAAATATATACTTTAAACCAAAACAAAATGCTAAACATCATAAGCATTTTAAAATAACAAAACATTTAAACAACATAATTCTACTCTTTTTAAATGAATAATTGTCATTTAAAATTTAGAAACAAACACAAAAATATATGACATAATATAATTATTAAAATAAAAAACAAACCAATGTAACCAAAAACACTTCGCACCTATAATAATAAAAAATAACTTACAGTTATGTTGCAGTAGATGATCCTCAAAAACGAAAAAATCCATAGTAAATAAATGAAAAGACGAATCCATTCGAAAAGAAATTCCCCAAAAAATGCAAAAATACAACTGTAGAAAAAAGGCTCCAACAACACAATACTCTCAATAACGAAATCCTCAAAAGCCTGAAAATCAATAAAAAAAAAAAAAATTTAACTGTTGAAAAAAAGCTCCAACGACGCAATCCTCTCAATAACGAAACCCTCAAAAGCCCGAAAAGTAGCTTAAAAAAAAACGCTCCAACAAACCCGAAAAATAAAAGGAAATGTAAAGTAATTAAAACATTTTTTTTTAAATTCCTTTAAAAAAAAAAAAAAAAACGCGTTGTCAGCACCATTCATTCACGAAACAGAAAACCTGTAAAGAAAAAAAAAAGAACACCCTCCCAAAATAACATATGCAAACCCACACGCATTAATATCAACATTAAATACAAGATAACAGAATTAAACAACACATAATTAACACTACATAACACTCTACTTCTATCCAACACTACGTCAAACACATAAAACATTAAACTACCAAAACAACACCTAACTACTCCAAAATCTAACAAGTAACGTCCTAACAAATCTAATTACACTACTATTACCTCGCCCCTACCCTAAAACTACCTTAAAGGTAAATTAAATTAAACTTACCTTAACCGACCAAACACAGGGGCCCATTAGGATGGCGCTCGGATCGCCCCTGCCGGGCCGGCCCATGCCTGAATGACCCCCCCCGCCATATTAGGATGGCTGGGGTGTCTGCGGCGGACGGGAAGACCGTCCGCCGCTTTTCCTCCGGTCGACTCATCGACCGGGCGGAAAACGGGCGCAATATGGTGGCGGTGTCTGCAAGACACCGCCATCCATATTGAGATGCAGCCGGTGATCAGCCTTTCCATGGCAGCGTTGCCGCCATGGAAAGGCATACGGTCTTTGCTGTTGGGGGCCCATTGCGGGCCCCCGGAGTGTGTGGGGGGTGCACATGGGGGGTACCTGTGGTACTCCCCTACATTGGCGTGGACAAGGTGGCAGGCACCGCGCGGTGCCTGTCACCTTGTGCATGCCAATGCACAACGTGCATCCACAGCATTGTGGCGGGCGGTGCTGTGCGCACCGCCCGCCACAATGTTGTGGATGGGGGATGCCACCGCCACCGTGGCGGTGGCATCCTAATGCCCACAGCGGGACCGCCGCACCTCTGGCGGATGGTCCCATTCACCGTTACGGTGGCAGGTGGACTCTGTCCGCCCGCCATCGTAATAGGCCCCACAGCTCCTAACCGCGAGGTTCCGTCTTCCAAAATGACCTAAAAACGAAACAGAGAGGCAGAAAAGTGAGGAAACGAGAAATAAAATGGCAGCGTAATAAAAATGAAAAAAAGACTGACTCCCCATAGACAAGAATGGAGAAATAATAAAAAAATCCCAAAAATTAAATGTATATTTTTATTTATTGTCATTTTTTTTTACAAATGTCCCAAAAATATGTAAAACTTTGTAAAATATACATTAAATATTATATTATCAAAAAACTAAAAATATAGGGAGTCATTACGATGGCGGTGAACCCGCCACCGGCAGCCTGCCGGTGGCGGGTTCACCGCCATCATACGGTCATTCTCCGCCCGCCAGATAAGGATGGCGGGCGGAGTGCTGGCGAACGGAAAGCCCGTCCGCCACAGATCCGACACAGGCAATCGTTACGATTGCCTGTCAGACCCTGCGTGCATACCCAGAACGGTGGCGGTGCATAGCAGGCACCGTCTGCCACATTAGAATGCTGCATTCCGCCAGCCTTTGAATGGCAGTTCCTCTGCCATTCAAAGGTTGGCGGAGATTGACTTTGGGGGCCAGTTGCGGGCCCCCCTTCTGCAGGGGCAATGCAATTGTGCACTTTGGGGGGCACCTAAGGTGCCCCCCTACAGTTCCCTGCACCAGGTGGCAGGCACCGCGTGGTACCTGCCAAGTAGTGCAGGGAAATGCACAACATGCATTTTTACCATTGCGGCGGGTGCTGCAGCCAGCAGCACCCGCCGCAATGGTAAACATGCACAATGCGACCGCCACAGTGGCGGTCGCATTGTAATTGCATGTGCAGGACCGCCGCCATGTGGCCGGGCGGTCCCAATTCCATCCGCCATCGTAATGAGCCCCATAATATTTAAAATATATTAAAATGTATGTTTGTTTAATGTACTGTAAATGTGCAACCAATATGAAAATGTTTAATAAAAAAATATATGAAAAAATATTGTAAATAATTTAATATATTAAATATTATTTTATGAAAAATAATATTCAATATACTAAATAAAATGTACAAAATATGAATTTGTAAAATACATATTATATAACTTTACAAAAAAAATTGCATTATATAAAATGCATTAAAAAATGTAAAAGAAATATATACAAATGTTTACTTTTTGTCATAAAAAATGATAAACAATAAAAATCAAACTGTTTATAATTAAAGTACTAAAAATATATTTACTTTGCAATTACATGACTACACTTCAAAAAAATTTACCATTTTTCAAAACTGTTAAAAAAATATGTACGTAAAGATATATTTTTAATTTTGCAATTGTTCATAAAAATGTATGGTAAAAATATATTATACTTTATAATAAAATCTGACTAACATTAAAATTTCTGAATCATGTTTTTGATATTGTAAAAAATTGTATAACAAAACCAAATGAAAACAATTTAATTGTGAACCCAAAAATATACGTGTTTGTAAATAAAAATGTTCACAATAAAAACCAACATACGTCTCCTTTCTTATTTCAAAGTACATATAAATTCTAAAAAAAAAAAAATACATAATAAACAATAAAAAATTACTATTCTTAACTCCAAAACCAACTAAACTCAGGGAAAGTGCTGGATACTAAACCCCAAAAAATGCTATTCCAACTCCAAAACCAACTAAACTCAGGGAATGTGCTGGATAATAAACCCAAATAAATTACTATTCCAACTCCAAACCCAACTAAACTCAGTGAAAGTGCTGGGTAATAAACCCCAAAAAATTACTATTCCAACTCCAAAACCAACTAAACTCAGGGAAAATGCTGGATAATAAACTCCAAATGTTTACTATTCCAACTCCAAAACCAACTAAACTCAGGGATAGGCTGGATAATAAACCCCAAAAGATTACTATTCCAACTCCAAAACCAACTAAACTCAGGTAAAGTGCTGGATAATAAACCCAAATAAATTACTATTCCTACTCCAACCCCAACTAAACTCAGGGAAAGTGCTGGATAATAAACCCCCAAAAAATACTATTCCAACTACAAAACCAACTAAACTCAGGGAAAGTGCTGGATAATAAACCATAATAAATTACTATTCCAACTCCAAAAACAACTAAACTCAGGGAAAGTGCTGGATAATAAACCCCCCAAAAAAACTATTCCAACTCCAAAACCAACTAAACTCAGGGAAAGTGATGGATAATAAACCATAATAAATTACTATTCCAACTCCAAAAACAACTAAACTCAGGGAAAGTTCTTGCTAATAAACCATAATAAATTACTATCCCAACTCCAAAACCAACTAAACTCAGGGAAGGTGCTGGATAATAAACCCCCAAAAAATACTATTCCAACTCCAAAACCAACTAAACTCAGGAAAATGCTGGATAATAAACCCAAAAAAATTACTATTCCAACTCCAAAATCAACTAAACTCAGGAAAGTGCTGGAGAATAAACCCAAACAAATTTCCTATTCCTAACTCCAAAACAAAAAAACAAAAAAAAATACTACTTAGGGCCCGATTCCGATCTCGCTAGGAAAGCCCTCCGTACGACTCCGATCCGGAGGGCTTTCCGAGCGAGACGTGCTCCGGGTGTCCGAACGAGCGAGTACGATGCTGCTGTATGCCTACGGACTCGGTTCGCTCAGTCTCCCATTGAACTCTATGGGAGCCCGTGTACAGACGCGTACACAGGCTCCCATAGCAGAAAAGCGGTGGGTGGGGAAAAGCGTACACCCTGTGGCAGGCACCCCACGGTGCCTGCCACACTGTGTATGCTTGGATTAGGGGGACCCATGGGCACCCCCCATAATAGATTCGGAGGGCCCCGGGTTACGGGGGGCCTGGTACGGCTCCCCGAAGTACGCTTCCGACAGCCGTTTTTCAGCTCGCTGAGACCGAGGCAAAGCGGCTGTCCGAATCGTGCATCGTACTCGCTCGTCGGATATCGGCTCCATTGCGCGGCATTCATCCACAAACGAGACGTGCGGAGCAGTTCGGGTCCGGAAACGATTCGGTCGGCGCTTACGCAATCTTCGCATCGTACTTGGTCGTTCGGACTTGTGTACGGTTCGGTCGTAAACAAGGGCTACGAATCAGATACGGTAAAGCCAAATCCGATTTGGAGGCCTTCCGAACGACATCGGAATCGGGCCCTTAATCGGAAAATTACAAATATAATAAAATAAAAAATAATTTGAAACCAAAAAAATACATTTAGAAATATTTACATTTCTTTAACAAATTATAAAAATTAACACAATTTTTTTACATTTGTCTCAAAAAAAAATTGTAATTTTTTTAAACTAAAAATAATTAGAAAAAAATATTTTTTACATTACATTTTAAAATAATAAACTAATCAAATATTTTTTATTCTTTTTTGATTTAAAAAAAATATTTCTAAAATACTTTACACAGTTTACATCAAAATATTAGCAACCAAAAAAAATTCAAAATTTAAAAAAAATTAAAAATGTACATTTGTTTTTTTACAATTATTTATATATTTCACATTTTTTTTTAATAAAAATGTATTTTTAACAAACATTCTTAAATTACTCCCCACCCTTATCCCCTAAACCCAACATCCCGCAACAAAATTTTTACACAAAATAAAAAAATATAAAAAAATTTAAATAAATATTTTTTTTTTGATTTCAAAGTATTTTATAAATTTTTTATAAACAAGTACATTAGCATTTTTGTTACGAGGTTCCAGCCAAACATCGTTTGTGTTGCAGTAATTACAGGTACTTCAAAATTTAAAAAAATTAAAAATGTACATTTGTTTTTTACAATTATTTATATATTTCACATTTTTTTTTAATAAAAATGTATTTTTAACAAACATTCTTAAATTACTCCCCACCCTTATCCCCTATAAACCCAACATCCTGCTCCTAAAATTTTACAAAAATTTGATAAGTATTTAAATTTTACGCAATTTTTTTTTAATTACTCCCCACCCTTATCCCCTATAAGCCCAACATCCCGCTCCTAAAAATTAATTAAAAAACAATAAAAACAAACATTTTAACATAAAAAATAAATTAAAAATATAAAATAACTAATAACAAATTAATTTAAAAGACACCACTTTAAACAAAAACAGAAGCAGAAAAAAAATTGATATTATTTACAACTATATATTTGCCATCGATATTTACAAAATCGATATTTCTACATTACACAAAAATCGATATTTTTAACAACGAAAAAACTTACCTTGATATTTTACACCATTGATATTCTTGACTCGATATTCATGCAATTCGATATTTCGGCATCGATATACTGTCTCTGCACCCCTAGCTGCACAGCAACGGAGAGCTGTAGGGTAAACTGGTCCACGCTAGCCGCCCTGCCAGTGCACCGTCAGATCCCTATTGGCACACAAACCTAAGCTTCAAAAACATCATACCATTGGCGATTGCCCCCTCCCCTGCTAGAACAATCAACGGCAACCCCCTAACATCAGGCACATACCCCTCAGATCTCAATATCTACATACAATCTCTCTTGAAGAACAATAATCTTAATGGAAAAGATCTGGCTAGCTACAGGCTAGTCTATTCTAGACATTTGTAAAGTGAATGGGTACCCAAAAGGCTTCCCAGCGCTGAGACGACAGAGGCGTTCTATTCCCCTGATTTTATACAAACAACCAAGGGGCCGATTCCGATCCCGGCCGGAAGCGCACCTAACACTATTCGTGCGGGAAAAAACCAAGCCGAACGCGTGTTTCCTGACCGATTCGAACAGTCGTCCTAACGAGCAAGTACGATGCGCATAACAGCACAAATTCCAAGCAAGCCGTACTTACCCATTCCAGCTCCTGTACTCCGCCCGAGCCGGATCCGTAAACGCCGAATCGAGTCGCACGGAAGCAAATACACAGCACCTTCCGGCCGGACTAGTACGATGCGCCTTCCGTACACGCCGAACCCGTCGCTACATCCGGCACGTCAGAGCATCCGGGAGAGCCGCACATAAGCTCCGATTCGTGCCACAAGACGAACCACGGCTACGAGATGAACAAGCCAGCGACGAGTACGAGTCCAAGCAACGAGAAACAGGAACGAGACGAACCAACCATGAATCCCATCGCGCAGGTCCTACCAATACTCTACATCTATTACCGGAACAGGTACGGACGCGTACGGCGCAGACGGTAAGTCAAACACCCACTACACAAACAAACGACACGTACCCAACATATGTCACAAACACATAGGGATGCAGAAATGACGCACACTAGCAACAGCAGAACCATAGGGGCGGGATGGCTATCACCAATGCCATACACACCCATAGGGGCCTGATGGCTACCACTACCACCACCCCTACTCAGGGGGGGCTGGATGCCTACCACTACCACCACCCCTACTCAGGGGGGGCTAGATGCCTACCACCAACACCCCCCTACCCATGGGGGGCTGGATGCCTACCACCAACACCCCCCTACCCATTGGGGGCTGGATGCCTACCACTACCACCACCCCTACTCATGGGGGGCTGGATGCCTGTCCACTACCACCACCCCTACTCATGTGGGCCTGGATGCCTGTCACTACTACCATCCCCACTCATAGGGGGATGGATGCCTACCACTACCACCACCCCTACTCATGGGGGCCTGGATGCCTGTCACTACTACCATCCCCACTCATAGGGGGATGGATGCCTACCACTACCACCACCCCTACTCAGGGGGGCTGGATGCCTACCACTACCACCACCCCTACTCATGGGGGGCTGGATGCCTGTCACTACGACCATCCCCACTCATAGGGGGATGGATGCCTACCACCAACACCCCCCTACCCATGGGGGGCTGGATGCCTACCACTACCACCACCCCTACTCATGGGGGGCTGGATGCCTGTCACTACTACCATCCCCACTCATAGGGGGATGGATGCCTACCACTACCACCACCCCTACTCAGGGGGCTGGATGCCTACCACTACCACCACCCCTACTCAGGGGGGGCTGGATGCCTGTCACTACTACCATCCCCACTCATAGGGGGATGGATGCCTACCACCAACACCCCCCTACCCATGGGGGGCTGGATGCCTACCACCACCACCACCCCTACTCGGGGGGGGCTGGATGCCTACCACTACCACCACCCCTACTCATGGGGGGCTGGATGCCTGTCACTACTACCATCCCCACTCATAGGGGGATGGATGCCTACCACCAACACCCCCTACCCATGGGGGGCTGGATGCCTACCACTACCACCACCCCTACTCATGGGGGGCTGGATGCCTGTCACTACTACCATCCCCACTCATAGGGGGATGGATGCCTACCACTACCACCACCCCTACTCAGGGGGGGCTGGATGCCTACCACTACCACCACCCCTACTCAGGGGGGCTGGATGCCTGTCACTACTACCATCCCCACTCATAGGGGGATGGATGCCTACCACCAACACCCCCCTACCCATGGGGGGCTGGATGCCTACCACCACCACCACCACTACTCAGGGGGGGCTGGATGCCTACCACTACCACCACCCCTACTCAGGGGGGGCTGGATGCCTACCACCAACACCCCCCTACCCATGGGGGCTGGATGCCTACCACTACCACCACCCCTACTCAGGGACGGCTGGATGCCTACCACTACCACCACCCCTACTCAGGGGGGGCTGGATGCCTACCACCAACACCCCCCTACCCATGGGGGGCTGGATGCCTACCACCAACACCCCCCTACCCATGGGGGGCTGGATGCCTACCACTACCACCAGCCCTACTCAGGGAAGGCTGGATGCCTACCACTACCACCACCCCTACTCAGGGGGGGCTGGATGCCTACCACCAACACCCCCCTACCCATGGGGGGCTCGATGCCTACCACTACCACCACCCCTACTCAGGTGAGACTGGATGCCTACCACTACCACCACCCCTACTCAGGGGGGGCTGGATGCCTACCACCAACACCCCCCTACCCATGGGGGGCTGGATGCCTACCACTACCACCACCCCTACTCAGGGGGGCTGGATGCCTACCACTACCACCACCCCTACTCAGGGGTGCTGGATGCCCACCACCCACACCACGGGTAATGCATGACACAACCAGCATACTCCAACATAAGGAATGTCAGAAGAACACATACCCCCAACACCATGACAAGCGTGTGTAGTCTGTGTCAAATGCCCACAACACTGAACATGACATTGAACATACAATGTGACCCCCTATCACATGTGTCACACATAAATGTGTGTGGCCTCCACAATGCAAGCAGACCATGGCCACTGTGGCAATGGGGTCTAACCCCCCATCATCACAGTGACCAAAAGGTAAGTGTGGGCTCCATAGCTGAAGCACATTTTGAACATTGTGGCAATGGGGTCCAAATACCCATCATCACAGTGACCAAAGGGTAAGTGTGGGCTCCATAGCTGAAGCACATTTTGAACATTGTGGCAATGGAGTCCAAACACCCATCATCACAGTGACCAAAAGGTAAGTGTGGGCTCCATAGCTGAAGCACATTTTGAACATTGTGGCAATGGGGTCCAAACACCCATCATCACAGTGGCCAAAAGGTAAGTGTTGTCATGGAAAAAGCTGCAACTGCCAAACAGCATGGATCAATCCTGGTCACAGAACAACAAACACATCAGTGGCATAGTAGTGCATGTGTCCTATAGCAACATAGATAGTGTGAGGCAAACAGTGCAGTGCAAATAAGACATACCTTTGGCCATGTGCAGACAAACATCACCCATGGGGTCCCACATTGTCAACATTCATCAATAACACAATGACAGAAGTGACCATCATAATGCAGAGCCACATATCTGCACCAATGGACCCACAAATGTAGATATCCCGTGGAGACTGTAGATGTGAGGTGAACAAATACCATAGCATGGCAGCAATGGGACATACAAACCATGATCATTGTGCTGACTGATGAGCTAGGAGTCCAAGGGACAGCAGGGGAAACACACCAAACAACATACAGCCAATGGCACACCAAAGATATGCCAATGCAGTGGTGCAGATGCACAAACACAAACAGGCAGCCTCACACTGCATATCAAACACAACAGGTGATGGGGGGGTGCCAGTGTCCCCAGGCAACCACACAACACATGAGGAGGCCTGAATCCCAATCACACAGATGTGTATACAGTGCCACACAAAAGTAACTCATGGATCGGATTCCCCTATGTGGGCAATCAGGCATTGTTAGATGAGAGGGAGGCCAAATTACACATGTCACACAAGCTTGTAGGAACAGCAACTAACACAGCAAGACACAGACCCACCACAGCACTACCCCCAGGGAGCCCACATTGTGGCCACACTGGCCATCATGCTAATCCCACTGTGATGACAAAGCTAGATGTCGTTCACACCGTGAACCACAGCCATGTGTCCTGAGCAACAAACTACCATCACACCTACACAAGCACAAATCAATCAGTACAGCCTGTCAGCCAAGGCCAATATGGAGGTAGGGGTCTAGCCGTGCAACAACTCACATTTGCACACACTCAACACCACACACCTTGATCTCCAATAATGTGCAGCAGTGAAGCTCACATGGACTGGTGACATTGCACATGCACCCATGACAATACCAGGGGTGGTGGTGGGAACTAAGGTGCCGAAACCCATCACACATGGCCAGTCAACAAGACTCTGGAATGTCTTACACACTGCACAGGACGCTGTACATGGGCATGACGTCTAATCCACACCAAGCAATGGGATCCCGGCCACAGTCACACACCAATGAAGAAGTCAAGGTCACCCACAAAGAACACACATAGACAACTTCCAACATAGCATCTATGACCCTGAGGAGTGGCAGCAGTCACACACACAACGTGTCACAATCACTGAAAGCTAACACAAACTGCAAATTACATCACTTGTGTAACCAACAAGTGCCAAGGGGAATCCTGACTGTGTCACATCTGCGTTTGCCCACAAACTCAGCCCTGACAGCAAACACACCTATGGATGACACCCTGATGACCAGTAATGTGCTAGGCACCCACATCCCAGAGAACCCAGGGCGAAGATTATGGGGGAACATAGGTCAACTCAGCAAGCATCACAAACAGGAACATCACTAGGGATCCCAGCCCGCGTAGCAAAATGGAAGTGAACACACACAGACATGCTCACACAACACACACCTTGGGCTCAGGCAATGTCACGGAATTACACACTGCCATGAGGGGACTCCACTCCTGTGTAAGGAAAGCTGTGCCATACGTTGTCTCTGCAGGGCTCTATCATGTCAGCAGAACACTTGGTCACTCAGTCAACAATTAGCACAAAATGAAGGCTCTCGTCACATCAGCATGGTCATGGGAGTGTCACCTAAATCATCTGCACAGATCCAACACACATGTATAGCAAGTTGCACTGATAACACAGATGAGTCCTTCCCCATTGATGCCCAAACCTGCATGTCCAGTGGAGATGGTCACATGGTCAGGGAAATAGACAAATTGAACAATGGCAAGCACAACTGATGTGTAGGGGTGTAAGCCACAGATGTGAAATTGCAAATAAAAGTAGGAAATCCCATTACCAAATATCGTAATCATGACACCCTCATATTGCTGCAAAGGATGACATTGGTTACACCCCAGGATAGGACACATTCCCCCAGGACCACATGGGGTCCTGCACAGTAACACTTCATGTTCCTGAAATCAAATACACCATCACTGCTGCAAGGGCATGGTTAGCATCATCAACATCATGTACACCGGAAGCAAAACCACTAGAGAACAGAAAGGAGCTTTATTCAGCATATATCAGATCAAAAAAGGAAGTCCTGAGAAAACACAAAGGCCAATGGCCAGTCCATTAACAAGTCCGAACAGGGGGATAGTGGCAGATGTCACCCTTTGCTTGCCTGCACTGCTAAGGACCAGGGACATCCCCCTTGGAGGGGCATATGTGGGGGCAGGCCAGGCACCGCAGGGACAGGATCAGGGCACACCAGAAGGAGGCAGGGAAGGGCTGGTGGGTGCAGGAGAGTCACTGGCAACTGCAGTGGAGGTGTCTGACATGGGGGGTGCCGGCACCACTGGGGGGCATGAGTCAGATGGCGTGGGTGCCGGCACAACTGCAGTGGGCTGGGCAGATGGAGTGGACAGGTTCCCCACTGCAGTGCCCAAGTCAGACGGGGTGGTAGTGGACTCCACTGCAGTGCCTATCACCAGGGGAGTAGAATGGGGTTCAGGTAAGGTGGGCAGGACAGAGGGGAGGACACGGTCTCCACACCAGGGGCACAAACATGTGCAGCGGGGGTGTGGGGCTGGAAGAGCAAGTGGTAGGGGAGAAGGCCGGATCATTTTGGGGATGGTGTATCTGTGGGTGGGGGAACCTGGGGCAGGGTGTGGTGGGAGAACCTGTGTTGTGGGGGCCTGAGGGATGGAGGAAGGAGACTGTGTGGTCTAGCTGCAGGGCGGTGGCAGGGTCTTGCTCTTCCGGGTCAGGGGGGACTTGCGGGTGGGGGCCTCAGTTCGTCTGTGCCTGGGGGAGGGTGTCCGGGGTGAGGGGCACTCCCCTCTGTGTGGGTGGACTTCCTCTTCCCCCTGTATGCTGGATCAGCTGGATCGGAGGGGAAGAGGCCGAGGTCACAGAGGAAGAGCTGCTTTTTAGGCGGGGTTGCAGGTGAGGCAAGGGAAGGGGTCTTGGAGGGAGAGGAAGTGGAGGACTGCAGAGTGACTGTGGATGCCTGTGTGTGTGTCTGTTCCCCATCCCCTGTGGGTATGGTATCAGTCCCCTGAGGATGCTGGCATGCACGTTTTGCCTTTGTTATGGGTGTTTCTGTGCTGCTCGTGTCTGTGTGTCTGGGTGATTGTGCAGGTGTGCATGTGCTTGGGACAGGTAGGGTGCCAGGAAGTGTGGATGGGGCAGAGGTAGGAGGGGTGAGGGACTGTTGGAGGAGGGACACTGGTGCCGTCAGGGAGGAGTCCATGGACCTATTGCTCCTCTGTAGGGAAGACATGCCCGATGAGATGCCCTCCATGAACGACACCAGCTGTGTCAACAGAGTGGTGTGGGCATGGAGGACACTCAGCATTGCTGTCTGCCCTACATGGAGCTGGCGAAGTAAGTACACGGACTCCTCACTCAGGGCAGCAGGGGACACGGGCAGGGGGTGCGGTGCCTGGCAAGAAGGAGACACGCTCCCGAACACGGGAGCCTCCACGGACCTCTGGAATGGGAGCCGATGGGAGGGCGGAGGTGGTGGTGGTGGCGGGGCAAGCCATACTATCTGGGGTGTGGTGGCTGCTGACACCCGCCTCCACAAGGGAGTCATCCTCCAAGCTGCTGTGGTCCTCAGCTGAGGTGGATGGTGCTGAGGACTCCTCGGTGTGGCTCCCCTCGCCCTCCGTGCCACTGGGTCCCTCCGACCACTCATCGGCGGCTGACCCAGTCTGGCTCTGCAGCTCCTCCTGGTCCATGGAGCTGTCCCCTCCTGTGGCCGTGGATGTATCTGCAAACAATTAGGGAAACAGACAAACATCAGTCACCTGCACTGACCGCACACACCACAGTAAGTACAGCACATTACAGAGCAAGCCCTGGCATCCTTAGTTGAACATTGCCAGATGTGCTCACACGGATTAGGAGAAGCCAATTGTCAGTCTGATGGTTAACCATGGCACTCACAT
The DNA here is from genome assembly GCA_963921515.1 of Calotriton arnoldi. NCBI lineage: Eukaryota > Metazoa > Chordata > Amphibia > Caudata > Salamandridae > Calotriton > Calotriton arnoldi. The sequence goes on along the minus strand of CAWUFW010008631.1, from coordinate 838,142 downwards.
CCCTCCTGGCCTTGCACCCATCTGTCTGGTGCCTGTCGGATGGTAATACCCCAGTGTGGACACATGCACCACCTACACAGTTGTTGGACATTGCAGAGAACACGGTGAAGTATGTGAACATGCACACATCACATCCCTTGCCACTGAGTCAGTACAGGTGTCCGGATGAAGGGATGGCCAGAGACTAAGGGCATTTGAAATGCATGTGATGCATACCAGCACCAGACACCATGATGCACCCTTGTCATGATAGTCAATGCCACAATGGGGTGCATGTAGCACATGTCACTCCCCTGCAGGATCACTCTTAGGAAGTTACATGCCATGGCACAGGCATGCCTGCTAAGTCATACATCACTGTCTCCAGTCACATGGGCAGGGCAGCCAGCCAACAACAGTCTGCACTGTGTCACAATAGTAGGTCATGGGGAATGCAAGTACTGTAGCTGAAAAGTGCACATGTCCATCCCCCACAAAACACATCATCTGAACTCTTATTTGTCCACGTCATACCAATTGGACATATGGGAGACATGAAACACAACTCTCTGGACCTGAGCACCTCACAGTCTGCTGTGAATGAAAAACAGCTGCCTGAACTTCACAGTCGCATACACCAGTCTGCACAGTCAAGTGATCAAACACTTATATGTCACACAAGTATCGTCTCTCATGGTCACATCTCAGATGGCATGCTGAGCCCAACCGATAAACACCCCATTAGTCCTGACAACGAGGCCACAGCACAATGACACAGAGGCAGACACCTGAGGGAACATTTCACTGAGCACAACGTGTCCGCTGATACGCAGGAGTGGGAGTATAGAGTGTATTGTATGCCCTGGAGTAGGCATGACTGTCCTGTTCCACGTGAAAGAGGGATGAGCCCTGGACAGTAGGCAGGTGGCTAAGCATGTGTGACACACTTGATATACATACTCCTGAGGCCCAAACATTGTTCCCACCCGCAGCATGGGGGGGTGCCAAATACCCCAGGCACATGTGGTGAGTCAGATCAGCAATTGGACCACACATCAAAGTCACACGCAGATTACATGTCAGAACTCAGGCATTGTGTAAGCAATTGACCCACCCATGAAGCCCACCACAGAGTAACGGGAACAAATGCTGTCCCCCACCTTGAGCTAATCAAAATACAAGGACACAGTACCCAAGTGACACAATTTCCTGACTGCAAGGGCCACACCTGGGTATCAGATGAGGAGTGGGCATGTTACAATTGAGGGACATGGGTCCTGGACCACAAGACTGATGTACTGTGGAAGTGTAACCAGGCCAGAGGAGGGCACATAGCATGTCAGACAAAGTTCACAGTGCAGTCATGGACTCACCCCGTCCTTGCTGCTGTCTGGCCTTCAGCTGCCCATCCAGGTCAGGGAAGACCACCGCCAGGATCCTGAGCATGTGGGGGTCAGGGTCCGGTGTCCGCCCCTCCTGCGAGGAGGCGACAGCTTCAGCTGGACCCTTGCGATCCTCCGGGTCCAGCCCCGAAGGTCCTGCCACCTCTTCTGGCAGTTGCGGATCCGGCGCTTGTAGACCCCCAAGGATCTTACTGCCCGGACGATGGTCAGCCAGATTTCCTGCTTCTGGTGGGCATCAACCTGTGAGGATGACAAAGTGAAAAGGCCATCACTACACATGCAACATATCCGTGCATCACACAGTTGGACATACATGTCTCAATCACAGGGGCATATGATGTACACAGGCAGTGCAACGATGGCTATGTACAGTTTGCCAGCAGTTACCACATGGTATCATTGCCTGGGAAGTCAAACCTTGTTGGAATGCACTGTTACTACACACTTTGGGGGGTGTGAACTAATCAGTGAGCATGCTGGCCAGTGGTGTGCACACTGTAAGCCTTGCTAGTCAGACAACATGCACAATTAGTAAGGCAGTGGACAGCACACTCACCTGCTCCCCTGGTTTCCCATACAGCTTGCTGTACTCTGGAAGGAGGCTGTCCAGCAGGGCCTGGTTCTCCTCAGTGGTGAAGGCTGGGGCTCTCGCCAGAGTACGTGCCATTGCAGTAGCCAGAGAATGCAGAGACAGCAGCAGTGTTGGTGGCAGATGTCGTCCTGGAGCATGTAGTGCAGGCAAGTGAGCTCTCAGGGGAACAGCCAGCATTATATGTGTGCTGCAGAGTCAGATACTGTCCCATGTGTCCAAAGTGATAGGTCCAAGTCGTTTGCATCTTCTGAATCTGGCCAATCCATGGATTTGCATCACTTATACACGCCCACAGCATCCTTCAAAAGTTAAACCTCATGACACCCATGTATTTGCAACATTGTTGTGGCTGGCCAACTGAATTCACTGCATCAGACTCGTTAAAGCTTAGAAAACGCGTCCGTTGCCATGGCAGGCCCTAGCCAATGCGTGCGCACCGATCGGTCCATTGCTGTACAACGTGTATTTTGGTCCACATCATATGCAATGGCCAATGCGTGCGCACCGATCGGTCCATTGCTGTACAACGCGTATTTCGGTCCACATCATATGCAATGGCCAATGCGTGCGCACCGATCGGTCCATTGCTGTACAACACGTACCCGCTCACATCATATGCAATGGCCAATGCGTGCGCACTGATCGGTCCATTGCTGTACAACGCGTACCCGCTCACATCATATGCAATGGCCAATCGGTGCGCACCGATCGGTCCATTGCTGTACAACGCGTATTTCGGTCCACATCATATGCAATGGCCAATGCGTGCGCACCGATCGGTCCATTGCTGTACAACGCGTACCCGCTCACATCATATGCAATGGCCAATGCGTGCGCACCGATCGGTCCATTGCTGTACAACGCGTACCCGCTCACATCATATGCAATGGCCAATGCGTGCGCACCGATCGGTCCATTGCTGTACAATGCTGACCCGCTCACATCATATGCAATGGCCAATGTGTGCGCACCGATCGGTCCATTGCTGTACAACGCGTATTTCGGTCCACATCATATGCAATGGCCAATGCGTGCACACCGATCGGTCCATTGCTGTACAACGCGTACCCGCTCACATCATATGCAATGGCCAATGCGTGCGCACCGATCGGTCCATTGCTGTACAACGCGTATTTCGGTCCACATCATATGCAATGGCCAATGCGTGCGCACCGATCGGTCCATTGCTGTACAACGCGTACCCGCTCACATCATATGCAATGGCCAATGCATGTGCACCGATCGGTCCATTGCTGTACAACGCGTATTTCGGTCCACATCATATGCAATGGCCAATGCGTGCGCACCGATCGGACCATTGCTGTACAACGCGTATTTCGGTCCACATCATATGCAATGGCCAATGCGTGCGCACCGATCGGTCCATTGCTGTACAACGCGTCCCTGTACATGTCACTCGCATATGTCACCATGGTTGTCACTGGTGAACGTATGCCAGCCACATTTACTTGCCAGGGACTCAGGGGCCCACCTACAACACCACAGCCTGTCCACAATGTATCCTGAGGCATGTAAGGCTGCATCACCTTTTCTGTGTATGGGGTCAACACGTGTTTTTTTGGGTGGCACTTGTGGGCAGCCACTCCTAGTCTGTGCACGTGTTCATGGGGACAGAATGCTTTGTGTGTTATGCACATGACTACTGTGGTGTGCAACGGTTCATTTCAGAGCATGTGGCATGGTCACATTTCCAGGTTGTGTATGTGTATGTCATGTCACACCACCCCTGAGTCCCATGTGGGAAGGTATGTACATCACAGGGTGACCCATTGCCACAATAGTGATGGCCCTCCACAGTCTGTGTGCATGTTGTGTTTACAATGTCTCTGATTCCATGTGCACAATGGGAGACAGTCTCCACATCCACGTTGTTTGTGCATGGACTTTGATGTTGTGCGTGTGTGTGTGTCACAGACGTCCATGTCTGTCCTGCAGAGGCAACAGGGACCACTACCTGTGGGGGTCATGGTTGTTTTGCTGTGGTGTGTTCATGATACGCCATGTCATGTCAGTGTCCATGTGGCAATACAGGGTCCCTGGGAATCTACCTGTCAATGAGCTGTGATGCCTGGGGCACATCTGTCCTCACATGTCACTGTGGTGTGTGTTTGGAACTTGACAGCAGTACATGGGTACTGTGACACAGCCTAATGATATCCCATAGCACAACCTGGAACTTGTTGTCAACACATGTTGTACAGTGATGTTAGATGTTGGCCATGTAGGTGCCATACATGTCCTTACAGAACGGCACACACATCAGGTACTTGTGTCTCGTAATGATGTATCATGTGATATTGAGTTTGGTCTATGCCACATATGTGGGGTGACTGACAATCTTTCTTTCTTCACCTATGCACTGCAGGGCACCAGCTGTTCATAGACCATTCCCTGACCTTGCAACGATGGTCGAACGTGACTGCATCCGACGGTACCGCTTCAACAGGCCGCTGATTGAGGAATTGGCGGTGCGTTTGGCCCCACATTTGGAACCTGGCCGGCCATACCCTACAGCGCTGACCCCCAAGGTGAAGGTGATGGCAGCCCTACACTTCTTTGCCACCGGTACCTTTCAACACACTGTGGCGTCTGCTGGTGGGATGTCACAGACCATGTTCAGCCGTGTGCTACGCGATGTTTTGGAGGCAATGTTGAGATACCTGAACCAGTACATCTATTTCCCTAGACGTCAACAACTCACTGACGTCAAGAGTGACTTCTATGCCCTGGGGAGGATGCTGCATGTCATTGGCTCCATTGATGGGACACATGTGGCTTTGGTACCACCACAGGCACATGAGCAGGCATACAGGAACAGGAAACATTACCATTCGGTCAATGTTCTGGTGGTATGTCTTGCAGATATGAGCATCTCACACGTGTGTGCCCATTTCCCCGGTTCTGCACACGATGCCTACGTAATGAGGAGTAGTCGCATCCCGAGGATGATGACACAGATGCAGAACCAGCGTGCCTGGCTTGTCGGTGTGTACTGATTTCGTACCATTGTGTGTGTTTGGCAATGTTGTATTCCACCCTCTTTTCCAACCCAGCTAATGTGCACTTGTCTGTATGTAGGTGACTCGGGATACCCCAACATGCCGTGGTTGCTGACACCCCTCAGGAACCCTGTGACACCAGCCCAGATGCGCTACAATGAGGCACATGGTCGGACCAGGAGAGTGATCGAGCGGACATTTGGTCTCCTAAAGAGCCGTTTACGCTGCCTGGACAAGACAGGAGGGGCCCTCCCATATGCCCCTGCAAAGGTGTGCAAGATTGTCATCGTCTGCTGCATGCTACACAACCTGGCAGTGCGGAAGGAGTTGCCACTCATCCTGGATGACGATGACCAACATCCGCCACCTGTGGAGGATCCTGGCCTGGGCCACAATGCCAGTGATGATGATGATGATGATGAGGGGGATGTCCGCACACAGCTCATCACCAACTTCTTCAGCTGACTGTGAGTATCCAGAGATGCCATGTCAATGATGTGAGTTTGCGTGATATGTGTTGGTGGTGCTCTGGTGCTGTTTGAGTGTGGCCATGTGCTACTTGACTGGCAGCGTGCAGCGATGTGTCCTTACAGGTAGTCTGTACTCCCCAACAGTGTTGACATGCTAACTTGGTTGTCTGTAAGTCTCTTGTGACATGTATTGGGCATCAGTATTGCAGTTCTGTCCTGTTCTTCAGTGCTTTTGACTGTGTGTCATGTCTGTCCTCCACAGGGTACTTTCAGAGTTGTTTGGTCAACTGTGATCCCCCGACACCATGATTCAACTTCCAGGGTGGAAGCAGTTGTTTCCCTACAGGTGATGTGCCACACACCCCTGGACTTTATTTCTTCTACACCTGGTGACTGTATGGCCACTGCCACGTGGGATTACCTTGCATCTGTGGTGGAAACAACATGTTGCTGATGTGTAATAAACATGTGCTTCACTTTGGGATGTGCGTTGTCTGTGGTCACACATCTGACTGACATTTGCTTACTGCACCTGTGGGCTAGTTAGCACAGACTCTGAATAGGTGTGGTGTCCGTGCATTCCACTGTATTTCCTGGCAACATCATTGTAGGCGATGAGTCAGATGGCCCTGGTGTGTATGTGTTGTGTAGCCCTAGTAGTGTGTCTCCCTCATATGTGTCACGTTGCCATGACTCACATGATGGTGTCGAACTCGCTGTAGCAGTTAGCATGCACAGTGTCATTTTGCATGTCATCATCTCCATGACAGAAACCACGTTGGAATCACAACAGAGGCAAGTATGGTATATTAGTGAGTTTATTTACATACATGTGTGGGGATAGTGCACAGGATGGTGGGTGCTGTACATTGGGTTCGGAATCCAAAGTTCCCAGATGAGTTGGAAGTCTTGGTAGCAGAAATGTCCAGAGTAAAGTCCACAGTCATGTGATACATTGGTCCAACTTAAACTCCCCATGTCATGTGGGAGAGATGGGTTGCATTCGACAGGGTGAACAGTTTGCACACAAAGGAGAATATCCAGAACAGGTGTTGGGTTCCTGGGGGATGTGTGTGGCCATCGGCCTCTCAGTTATCCTTCCTCGGACGACCCCTCTTCTTTGGGGGGGACCCTCACGTGCAGGCTGCTGCGGTGCAGAGGACTCTCTGCCAGAGTCATCCTCCCTCCCTGTGGCAGTGTCAGTTGTTGCAGCACCAGATGTTGTGGGCACACAGGGAGGTGTGGCCATGTTGCTGCTCATCTGGCGGAGGCATGTCAATATGTCCCTATGCACCGCTGTAAGTTCTTGCAATGTGTCCCACTTGGATTCCATGCGAGACATGTGTGTCTCAACACAGGACATGTGGGAGTCCAACCGGGCATGATGGGCAGCCTGCTGCTGTTGTATGTCCTTGAGGATCCCCACTACCTGGCTGACCTCTCCGGTGCTATTCTGGTACGCATCAGCAATGCGTACCAGTTGGGGGTCATCATGCAGTCCAGACCCCTCTGCAAACAGCGACCTATGTCTACCACCCCTCCCACCACCCCATGCGACACGTGCAGGACCTGCGGTGGCATGCACAGGTGACCCTAGGCCCCCTTGGGGGTTGTTACTGGTGTTGTCCGTTGCTCCACGGTGGGCCAGGGTCCCTGTGCTGTTGTCATCGGTGGTCCTTGGTCTGTCCGTGTCGGCGGGGGTGGTCTGTGTGTTGACAGTTGTTGGAGGGGTGGGTGCAGGGGGTGCAGATGTTGGCCCTGCTGGTGCTGCATGATGACTCACACCGGAGGGGCCAGGTAGGTCTTCGCCATCCGAGGAGGGCAGAGGCTGTTCCACACCAGTGAGCTCAGTGTCCCCCGGAGCCTGGGACAGGGACTCCTCCTCATCTGCTGCTGTGTCCCCCTCATCACCTGTTTTTGGAAGAGACACACAATGTATGTTATGTTTCTACAGGCATCAATGGTTCACACACCTGACAGTTGTGACTGTACCTCTGGATGCGGGCCTGTACATTGCATTGTCCTAAGTTGTCACAGTCAGAGGTTGATATTGGTGTAGCACATTGTCCTGCCAACCTGAAGCATTTCAATGTGAATGTTGAGGTGTGTGTATGGCCAGCATTGGTTGTATTTGGTGGACATCCGGCCCTCCTTCTCCCCCCAGCCCAGTTATCCCACCATGAAGCATGCCACCCTTGCAGTGTGTGCAGGTTGACTCTCAGGATGTCAGTCAGTGGTGTCCTGCTGTTGGTTGGTGCCCAGTTCCCAGCAGGGCCTTGTGCTCCCCGCAACAGAGCACCTCTGTCAGACATCTTAGGAGTGGCTTTTTACTCCCTGTGAGGTGTGCATGCTTCAGTGTGAGCTTGCTGGGCCATGTGTGTGGGGGATGTTGAGCTGTGACTACCACTCCCATCATGCTATTGCCTACACTCCCCTTCCCAGCATGCCCATACTTCCTTCCTTTTGACTCTGCTTCCCTGTGGGGTGGTGTGCCTGTGCTGACAGGATGGCTGACAGTGTTGTTGTGGCGTTTGTTTGGCTACAAGTCCCAAGAGTGTCCCTGTGCTTCACACAGCATGAGCCAGGGTGGTGGTTCTTTGTGGGATATTTAATTGGAGTGTGAGGCATTGCATTCTCCCAGGTGAGTTGTTTGGAGTTTGTGTTAAGGGTGTGTGTGAGAAGAGCTGCTTGTAACTATGGTCAGAGCTGTCAGTCCTCCTTCCTACCCAGCCAGATATCCCACCATGGAACGTGCTTCCATTGCAGGGAGTGCAAGTTGTCTTTCAGGTAGTCAGTCAGTGGTGTCCTGCGGTTGGTTGTTGCACAGTTCCCAGCAGGGCCTTGTGCTCCCCACAGCAGTACCCAGTGTCAGCCATCTTGTCAGTTGTTTTCCACTCCCTGTGATGTGAGCATGGTTCAGAGTGGTGTTGATGGGCCAATTGTGAGGGTGAGCAATATCTGTGCCTACAACTCCCATCATGCTATTGCCTACACCCCCCTTCCCAGCATGCCCATACTTCCTTCCTTTTGACTCTGCTTCCCTGTGGGGTGGTGTGCCTGTGCTGACAGGATGGCTGACAGTGTTGTCCTGGCGTTTGTTTGGCTACATGTCCCAAAAGTGTCCCTGTGCTTCACACAGCATAACTCAGGGTGGTGGTTCTTTGTGGGATATTTAATTAAAGTGTGAGGCATTGCATTCTCCCAGGTGAGTTGTGTGGAGTTTGTGTTAAGGGTGTGTGTGAGAAAAGCTGCTTGTGACTATGGTCAGAGCTGTCAGTCCTCCTTCCCACCCAGCCAGATATCCCACCATGGAACGTGCTTCCATTGCAGGGAGTGCAAGTTGTCTTTCAGGATGTCAGTCAGTGGTGTCCTGCTGTTGGTTGTTGCACAGTTCCCAGCAGGGCCTTGTGCTCCCCACAGCAGTACCCAGTGTGAGCCATCTTGTCAGTTGTTTTCCATTCCCTGTGATGTGAGCATGGTTCAGAGTGGTGTTAATGGGCCAATTGTGAGGGTGTGCAATTTCTGTGCCTACAACTCCCATCATGCTATTGCCTACACCCCCCTTCCCAGCATGCCCATACTTCCTTCCTTTTGAGTGGACTTCACTGTGTGTTAGTGTGACAGCAATGGCAAGATGGCTGACAGTGTGGTCCTGTTGTTTGTTGGTGCACAGTTCCCAGCAGGGCCTTGTGCTCCCCACAGTAGTACCCAGTGTCAGCCATCTTGTCAGTTCTTTTCCACTCCCTGTGATGTGGGCATGGTTCAGAGTGGTGTTGATGGGCCAATTGTGAGGGTGACCAATATCTGTGACTACAACTCCCATCATGCTTTTGGCTACACTCACTTCACCAGCATACACAGAATTCCTTCCTTTCAGTGAGCTTCCCTGTGAGGTGGTGTTCTAGTGGTGGCAAAATGTCTGACAGTGTTTGTTGGTTAGATTAGTGCCACTGCCTTGCTCTATTTGTTGTTGGGTTTGTACATGTCATGACACAGTTACATATCACTATGGGATGGCAGGTATTGTGTTTGTCTAACTAACATACACATCTTGGGATGATTATGTTTTGGTTACTGTGGCTTTGCTAACGGTGCATGGTTTGACTATCCCCTTGACAGTGATGTGTGTGTATTGTCACACGATATTGGGTATATTGGTTGTGTACTGACCAGGCTCTGGGATGTTTGATAGTCCATGTACGCTCTCTGGTGGTAGGATGGCCCCCACCTTCTCCTCCCAGGGCCTGAGGTATACTGGTTTAGCAGGAGGGCCACTGCCGGTGCGATGGCTCAAGGTGTAATCCTTCTTGAGTAGGGCCATTTCCCTCCTGCGCACATCATACCACCTGTTCTGGATGTCTTCCTTTGTGCGCAAACATGGTGATTGTGCGTTCACCCTGTCGACGATCCTCTCCCACATCTTGGTTTTCTGCGACATGGGGGTCTGTTGGACCAATGTACCAAACAACTGTGGCTCTACCCTGAGGATCTCATCTACCAGGACTTCCAATTCACTGTCTAGGAACTTTGGATTCTTCTTTGGGGGCATGGTGATGGGTGGTGGTGGGGATTGATGTGTGTGTGGGTGTGCAAATGAGGGTGGGTGAGTGTAGGTTTAGCTGGGTGTATGTGAGGGTGCTATTTGTGAGGTGGTAATGGTATGTGGCTTGTGTGATGGATGAGTTGTGTGTATCTGTGGTTGCTGTGTGATGGTGTTCTGTGCTGGCAGGTCAGTTGAATTTGCAAGGGATCATGGTAGGGATTTGTGGCCTTTATATGGGTGGAGTTGTGGGTGTGTCTTTGTTCCATGTTTTCCTCCCCCAGTAGTTATTGCCTTTGTCATTGCTTGTTTGGCCCTTTTTTTTTGTGATTTTTCATTAGTAGTTTCTGGGCATGTAGGAAACGTTCTTCTGCCGGAGTCGGACGCTGCAGTTGGCTCGTGCGAGCTTCTCCGAGTCTTTCACGCTGTGTTTCTGATGGATTTTATGTGCAGCGTACGCGTCGATCGCGGTGTTTTGGGTTGCTTCGGCTGGGTTTTGTATGCGTTTCGGTCGTACGGCTTGGGCTCCGTGCGACTCGGTCTGGTTTTGCACGCATTGCATCGTACTGCGCGGGTCGGAGTTCGCGGGTACGTTTCTGTCGGGTTCATTCCTGGTGCATGTCGGTCGGTTCGATTCGCGTGGTTTCCCGGCCGGATGGCTGTTTTCCGTGCGGTTCGGTCGTTCGGCTTGTGTTCTGTACGAGTCGGTCGTGATTCACATGCATTGCATCGTACTACGCGGGTCGGGCAGCGCCGGTACGTGTCGGTCGGACGATATTCCCATACCGAGTCGGTCGGTACGTTTTCCGGCCCGAATCAGAATCGGCCCCCAAGAGTTCAACACCTTCCTGAACATAGATTAATTTTCGATTTCAATAGGCAAGGAATTCCAACGTTTGGGGCCTGGTAAACAAAGATCGACCTCCACTTCTGGCCTTCTGAACTTTTGGGATTACCATCCTGAATGAAGTTGCGGATCTTAGCACCCTCATAGGAATGCAAGGATGCACCAGAGGCCATATCAGTTGAGGGCCTTTTTTATGGTACACTCGATGGACTATGCAAAGGGCCTGGAATTGGATCCTTTGTTTATGGGTAGGCAGTGCTATGAGGGTAGTAGGCTAGAGACTGCATGAAGTTTTGGGATCTTCAACAGCAGCTGGGCAGCAGCATTCTGCACTACCTGTAATCTTTCTTCAACATATAGTGGACAGCCAAGATAAAGGGAGTTCCCATTGTCGAGGCACGATGGAATAAGCACTTGGACGATGGACCTCTAGGAGGAAAAAGGAAGGAAATCCAGTTTCTTCCTAAGCATTTTCAGCATGCCATAACAATTGGCAGCTACCTTCCTAGCCTGTGTCTCAAAGGAGAGTTTGCTATCTAGGCAGATACCCCAAGTTCTTAACTACAGCTCTAGGTATGGGAAGACTTACTAATAAGTCTGGCCAGTTAGGCGCAGACCAGTGGTTAAAGTCTTGCCGACCACCATCACTTCGGTTTTGTCTCCATTAAGTTTCAAGCAGCAGTTTGCCATCCACTCAGCTACCTCCTTCAGACAGAGTCAGAGTTGATGTGATTTCGATTGATTTTTTTGAGGGCAGAGAGATTACTATTTGAGTGTTGTCAGCGTACAACACTATTGAGAGACCGTAAGATTGCACGATCTCAGGCCACGGACGTAGGGCTCAACGAGGAGCCTTGGGGAGCTCTACACCTCAGGGAACGTACCTCAGAATAACATGGCTTGTCGAACACCTGGAAGCTCCTATAATGGAGAAAAGACGAGAGCCACTGCAATGCTGACTCAGTTATGCCTGCACTTTCAAGTTTCTGTACCAAGCCTGGGCGGGCTGCAGTAAAAAATGCTGCACTTAGGTCCAGCAGAAAAACTGCTGCTGAACCCCCTTGATCGAAGATCTGTTTTAATTCCTCCATGACAGTGAGAATCTCGGTCTCAGTTCTGTGTCCCGGCCTAAATCCCTTTTTTGTGGGGTGCAAAATATCCTACATTTCATTGGGTGATGATAGATGACGGTTGACATGCTTTTCCAGCACTTTTCCAACACCTGATAATAGGGATGTTGATCTATAGTTTTCATCTAAGTGCGGGTCCAAGGCGGATTTCTTTAACAAGGGATTTAACACTGCTTGTGTCCAGAGGGACGGGACCTCTCCACAATGTAGAGAGAGATTTAACAACTCTATTAATGCCGGATTAATCGTTTTGGCCCCTGCTTCGAAATGTGCAAAGGAGCGGGATCAAGTGATGAGCCTGATTTAACTGCATTAAGTAATGCCAGCAGGTTATCCTCTCTCATTGAAGGGAAGACCAAAAATACTTCTCTAGATACATTAGGTTGCCAAGATGGAGCAGGTGGTTGTATCGGTTTTGCTGTATCAGAGAGTAATACGTATATACCCGTTATTTTTTTACTGAGTAAAGTTAGCCGAGTCATTACAACGTGCCTCCAAGGTAGAGGGTCCGGCTGCCCTAGAAGAAGGATCTTTAAAGGATTTAACGATTTAAAAAATCTATCTGGCCGAAGTTAACGCATTATCTAGTTTTGATGCGTAATAGGATTACTGATCCCTCCTAATTGCATGATGATATTTTTATAGCCTTCTTATACTCCTGTTTACACCTTTAGTCAAAGGCCTTTCTCCATTTCCTTTTTAGTTTTTTGTACTTCTTCGTAAGCTCCGCCAGATGGAGTTAAACCAGGGAGGCCAGACCTATTGACCTGACGAGACATTTTATGGGATCTCAGGCAAATCTCAAATGACCCTTTCTTACGAAAGCAGATTGTTCTCTGGAATAGCCTACTGACATACCATCTAACTGGGTTCTGTCCTAGAAGAGTCTCTGAATCCACTCGGATTTCCATCAGTGACACCTTGAAGTCCACCATTGACTGAAAGTAACTTGCTGCACTTTTACAATGGATCTGTCGGCCGCATCGAACACAGCTCTTGACCACTCCCGCCTATTGAGACTAGAGGAACTCCTACATCTCTAACAAACATAGAAACATCTCTATCTGCTGCTCACATCACCTCTTCAGCACTAACTGGCCTAAACAAAGCTGTGGAGAATGGTAGAACTACCAGCGCCTGGAGCTCAGCACACCGCCAGCTACAATGAGCTCAGTGAGAAACCTGTGTGTGGTCATGGACTCCAGTCTGTCTTTGGAATCACCAGGACACCAAAGCATGAGATGCACCTTCCACACCATGTGAGCTCTCGGATACATCTTCTTTTGAGGAGGTTTCCCCAGGCGCTCCATGCTACCAACACCGTCGCCATATGTTGTTTCGACCCTGCAAATGGAGTGCACCTGGGAGTCCACACTCCTATTGCGCTAGAGATAGCAAAGAATTCCCAAAGTTGCAGCAAGGCAAACCATACAACGTAATCAATGGACCCCATAACTCCAGCTTCCAGCACCCTTCACTTCATACCTGCGGCGAAACAATATGGGGCCGATTCCGATTCGGGCAGGAAATCTCTCCGACCGAGCCGGACCCGGAGAGATTTCCGACCGAATCGGACCCTAGCAGTCCGACCGAACGAGTACGATGCGTTCGCATGCTATCGGACTCGATTCGGTCGGACTCCCATTGAAGTCAATGGGAGCCGGTCGTACAACGCGTACGCGGGCTCCCATTGACTCAATGGGTGCGAGGCGAACAAGGGCGCCCCTATAGCGGGTACCCGTCGAAGCGGGTCGCGCCTTACACTCACAGGTAGGGGAGACCCATGGGTCCCCCCTGTGTGCGACTCACGCGGCTAGGCATACAGGGGGGTCCGACACGGACCCCCAAAGTGCGGCTCCGACTGCTCTTTCGAGCCAGACGTCGCGAGTCGGTCGGACTGCTCGCGGCGCGCATCGTACTTACCCGGCCGGGGAACGTCTCCACTGCGCGGTGCGAGTCGTGTCCGTGCGAGTCGGTCGGAGCGGTTGGGTCCCGCGAACGAGTCGGTCGCCGATTTCGCGTACGTTCGCATCGTACTCGCTCGCCCGGACGCACGTCCGACTCGGTCGGAAACAGGGCGTCCGAATCGGATCCGGTAAAACCGAATCCGATTCGGAGCCCTACCGGCCGAGATCGGAATCGACCCCTCAGCCTTTAAGGTTTTCTACATTACTCTTAAGGATGAGCCATGGACAGGACCCTGTGGACAAGACGCTTCCTTCCTCTAAGTAAAGCTGTAAAGATATTAATATAGGAGAACCCACTGCTTTAGGTTGGTACTTTAACTTACTGTCTCTCCAGACTGGAAGAATCTCATCCATGGAATAGTGTCTGAACAGGCAGAAAAACTCTATTCAGGAAAAATGAACAAAAATTCAAGACCACTTGGAATTCAGGAAGGCAGTGAATATTTGTTTCTTCTCAAACTGATGGTGAAGGGTGCCAGCACCAGCAGACAGAACCTCCCACCCCTTGGGGGCTGGACAACAAAAACTCATATAAACTGGGCCCGATCGCGACAATAACAAAGGGAAGCACAACCACATGCATATGTGTCCCTCACTCTTGCTTGTTCCACTCCATGCATAATAAGCACAGTCATGCATTGACAGCTACACAATATGAACAACCACAGCAATATGTGCAAGATACGCATGCATTTCCACATAAACCACACTACCTTCACACACTTTTCTTTCCATACACTAGCACCTTTAAAGAATAAACGTCCTATTTTTAACTCGTTCCGCTTCAATGCATGCTACGATGCTCTTACAAAATCATGATAAGACCACAACTATGGTCATCACACACAACATTAAAGCACTTCCACCTCAGAGACACACACTCTTCCACCCAAGCACACTCATCCATCCCAAATGTGTTTTAGAGACTTCACAGGGACATAAAGTGCTATATGAGTGCAACTACAATACAAGATGTACAGTGGAATGAGGAATGCAGATAGAAAGGCACTTGATGCTGAATGTGGAGGACATGAAGCGGGTGGGGAGAGGATGTTGTGTAGGGAAGACATGGGTCTTCCCTACACAATACAGCAATCAAGAGGGCTACTGTAGAAGATGAATGTGGTGGGTGGTGGATTAGTGAACTGTGGCCAGAGTTAGAGTTCAGACACAAAATTTTCCATCTGCGATTCCTCTCCCACTAACGCCTTAGTTGATAATTAGCCGCATTCAGAGTCCTCCACAAAGTTGATAGATGATTTCTGTCCCAAAATGGTGGAATCCACCATCAGATGGCCCAGATCGGTAGGAAATCTCCCCTTTCAATGGCCAGTGGTGTTTGAGCCCATGTTGCCATCTTGAAAGACTCCTTAGCAGGAGGAGGTTGAGTAGAAAGATATCAAGGATGGAATGGAGGGAGACATGTGAATCGTTCGAGTACCATAACCTGAAAAAACCTCAGTCAATAAAAACTGGATCTTAGCCTACCTTGCACCCCTGGACCCAAACACGTCCTACTTCGGCCGCATTGCATTCACAGATGCTCCCTCCGCCCACACACCCTCCGCTTGTTAGCCTGAGTGTCTTACCAATCACTCCCCTCGGTTCACTTCAAGTCAAAGCACAGTGACAAAAACATAATAAGAGCACAGCTCTGGTTCTCATGCTTAGCACTGCAACACTACTCATATAGACAGCATAGAGACACCTACTATCCCATCCAAGAAAACTCATGTAGCAGCAATGCCATAAAATGCCCTTCAGCACCTCATCAGGTCTATGATACGGTACATAAATGCGACTATATTACGAATCCGGGATTTTTGGAATTTGTAATTCTTCTCTCCTCACAGACACAGACATCTAAGCTGACTGCAATGGTGCTTGAAGAACTGGTCCCCAGTGCAGCTTCTTCTCCCCTCTTAGCCTCTTCGGCAGCTTGATCCGGCATCCCTCAAACAGAACCTGTTGACATTTTAGTTGGGACACAGCTTCGTATCCTGACAGAAGCTCAACTTGGCCTCCATGCTGCCGGCGACGTGGACCTGCGAAGACCCTCACCCATCACCTTCTGCCTAAGAGGCCTACAGGCCCTCCCTCTTAAGGGACAACTATGGGGCAGCCTCTCTCTCCTTTCAGATAACCCCCCCTTCAAGACAGTAATCCATGATGGGGTCTGCCACTACTGGCCATGTGGGAGGACTGCAGATTGCGTAATAACTGACACTACTCCCAGGCACCTGGAGTAATTCCATGTTTTCTTATGGAACCTACTGTGCCTGTTACATACGAAACATGTAGCAAATGTAGCAACAATGTTATGGTAACTGCAACACCCAGGCACAATAGTCATAGCATGCAGTATCACAACTGCAGGAAGAATGCTGCCTCGCTCCTGCTAATGTACTTAAGCATTGACCAAAATACAGGAAGACATTTAAGTGTCCATCATCCCCTTTTGTATCGCTTTGTTCGCCCTAAGTTGGCGGGGGTATGCCCAGACGTGGGTCCCTTGCTCACTTTGCCACTGGATTCAAGCAAGCCTGGCTGATGACGGCTGGAATGCCAGAAACCGGTCCTAGGATGCTTGTTTCCGGTCCAGGGAAGACATGGCTTGGCAGTTCGGGCTGGACTGTTCCCATGAGGCACAGGGTCAGACTGATTTGCATATGGCCATGTCTGAACTGGGGTGGTGGAGTGAGCTAAAGAATGATGATGGATTAAACCCAGATCAGTTGACTGGGGGTGAGTGTTTGATTGGCTCAAACGTTCCGTCCATCATCCCCTTTTGTATCGCTTTGTTCGCCCTAAGTTGGCGGGGGTATGCCCAGACGTGGGTCCCTTGCTCACTTTGCCACTGGATTCAAGCAAGCCTGGCTGATGACGGCTGGAATGCCAGAAACCGGTCCTAGGATGCTTGTTTCCGGTCCAGGAAGACATGGCTTGGCAGTTCGGGCTGGACTGTTCCCATGAGGCACAGGGTCAGACTGATTTGCATATGGCCATGTCTGAACTGGGGTGGTGGAGTGAGCTAAAGAATGATGATGGATTAAACCCAGATCAGTTGACTGGGGGTGAGTGTTTGATTGGCTCAAACGTTCCGTCCATCATCCCCTTTTGTACGGCCCTGAAGAATGGCAGTATTTGATTTCCACTGGTGGAAGAAACATGTTGATTCCCCTAACAGCTCCAGGACATGATCATTTGCATGCAGTGTGGGGATGTCACATGATGTTAATAAACCGTTAGTAGTGTATGACTTGCGTCCCCTCTTTATTTCTGTGCGGTTTACTTGAGGTTCCTTGCTTTATTTATTGGTCAGTAAACATGTTCCCCAGGCTATGAAGAGACAGGTGCAATATAAGCATCAGGTGTAACAGTCACCGTAGGACAGAGTTTGATTCGTATTGTGTACAGATACAGTGGCCATGTCAAAGTCATCACCAACTATGTCGGTATTGAAATGGAGCATAGAATGGACTGATCTATGGCAACTCATTCCTCATCCATGAAAAGGGGGCTGTGGACGTGTGGTAGAGTGGAATCCAGATACACAGCACTGTGTGAAGCCTTTTCACGGTCAGGGCGCTTGTAAAGAACAAGGGTTACCCATCTTATGAGGCCACCTCAGAGGTGAAGACTGTGAGAGAAGAGTGCAGATTGTGCAAGAAAGCTTTATGTAAACAATGGTGGAGGTGGGGGGGGGCATTTCACAAAGGCACTCCTCTGATACTGCTTCACATCCTCACAAATACACTCTTCAAATGTACGGGCATATCAGGGACAGCCAGTTGTCTTATAACCGGCATCTGCAAGAAATCGGCAACACCCCCAACCGTCCCCCCCAGCCCCCGTACACAATATGCATAATTTCATATCGAAATAGATTTTTTGCACGTGCGGGACACATTTTTAAGTAACATTATGTGCACGTAAATTATTTGTGTATTGGGCTTAAAGTGCTGTGCCCAGGGTCACACAAGTAGTAGTGGAGAAGTGGAGAAGAGGACTCGGGTGACCTGGTGCCACAAAATAATAATATTAATATACATAGCTGCCCTGTCTGTGCAGCCAGCTGGCTTTGGCATTCATTTTGATGGAGCTGGAATATAGGAAAGCCTGCCTTGGGCCCAAAGAACACCTCCATGCCCCGGCCTCGACTGCAACATCTGGCGCCTCTGCCATGAGGAGAAACCACCGAACAGAGCGGGGGGGGTTCGGACCCTTGGGAGGGCCGGCCTTACAGTGCCTCATTCATTTGGCCTCTTTGCAGAAAGGCTGCCAGTTAAATTATAGTTAATAACTGCCCGTAATTAGCGCCCAATTTGCACTCATCCACCCCTCGGCCGGGCGCCTTGGTGGGGGCGCGATGGCACCGTTCATTACACCCCTTCCTTCTCGGGCCTCAGTGACCCTGCTAATCCCAGGCACCTACCATTTTTCACTTGACGGGGTTACTAATTACTCCCGCCAAAGGCAAACATCCAAAAATGAGGTGCCCCGAGCTACGCAAGATTGCTTTCAGATTGTAACCTCCCTTCCCAGTGCCTTTCTGAAAGCAGAGGGACCTGCCAGTAATAATCTTTAAACAACCCTGACATTGTTTGAAGGGTCTCAGTCAAAATATTACCTCAGGATATGAAGTGTTCGGAAGGGGCCTGTTGGATCCGCCATTATCGGATTTGAGTTCAGCTGTACACTGAGTCCATGCGTCACAACCTCATCCATATCTGGCTTTTTATTATACTGCTCAATGGGAACTTTAAGTCCATGCGTTCGGTGGAGAAAGTGGAACTACTAGTCCCAGAATGCAAAGTTCTGTTGATTGAAAAAGACATGAGCGTCTAGAGGTGTCACCCAAGACATGCGACCCCAGGTAGCACTGAGTTTTGTTCCTTCTGTAAGGTCCCTGTAGCTTCTTTAAGACTCGTGCAGCATGTACACAGTGCAGTGTGTGGGCTCTTCAGCCAGTCCAGGCTTTCAATCTAGCCAGCATTGTACAAGGGAGTATTTACTCCCAATAGCCCCAGGTAAACTACAAGCAGGGCTGCTGGAATTATGTGATTTTTGTTTTTTCTTGAATAAATTATTCCTCATTGGACCCTGGCTGACGCCCTCATCGTCCCCCGTCAATGCAACCCCTCATTCCTGGATACAAGATCACAAGTCAGTCCAGCGCAAACAGACCCAGAAGCGGAATCGCTTTAATTTTAAAAAAATCATTCAATTCTTCGCCACTTCGGAAGGCACCAGCAGCAACATAGAACACTTGACCTTCAAACTCCTCATCACTGCCAACGACACCCTGAGTGGTACACTTGCCTACCAACCTCTTGGACCATGCGCCAACTTTGGCAGCACCAGTGCAGACTTTGTCGCCACCGGTGATCCTTGATTCCAGCACCTTCATTCTCCCCTATGACGTCAACTACCACTCGGAGGACCTCACCAACCCCAATACTACCAACCCACTCAAGGACCTGCCCAACCTCGGACTCACCCAGCAAGTGGAAGGCCCCACACATGCCGCCAGACACCGACTCAATCCCATCTTCACCAGCTTTAGCAACATCACAGAGGACAAGCCAACCCCAATCACCTGGTTCGACCTCACCCATATCAACCTCAGCATACCCATCCCACTGCACTGCAGAAACACCCTTGTAAAATCTTTACAATGGGACTAGAAGAAGATCTCTGAAGCTTCCTAGGCTTCTGAACTCCTACACCACCAGCCTCGACACAACAACAACCTCCTCAAATCTCTCTTCAAATCAACGCCGGATCACCCATCGCCTGCGCAGATACCCTGGCTTCTCTCAAAGCCAAAAGAGACACGAGAACAAGAGAGCAAGCAAGCTGGTACATGGAAGAGCTCAGGCTCACCAAACGCCACTGCAAGCAACTTGAATGCAGATGGAGACACAGTGAGAATAACACCGACAAAAGTACCTACAAATCTGCCCATCAGTAAATCAGAGCCACCAAACAATCAGCACAAACAGCACGAAAGAAGTCCTTGACATAGGGATAGACATCACCTCTCCAGCAGGAAACTCCACCAGGTGGCATGCTGTGCAAAATAACCATGGACTGGGATGTAGCTCCAACTGATTACCACCGGCTGATATTAATTCAAGAATTCCATCCATCACTTTTTTGTATAAATTAGTATGTCACCCTACGTGGGATGGGTATGGCCAGACTTGGGTCCCCTGCACACAGGGTCACTGGTACCAGGGTATACCTGGCTGATGAGGCCTAATTAGGGCAAAACTAGTCCTAGGTTGCCTGTTTTCCACTTCAGGGAGGGTCTGGCCAGCCAGTTCAGGCCGGACTGTTTTCATTTGAGTCGGGTTAAGATGGATTTGCAAATGGCTGGGTCCAACCTGAGGTGGCATGTTGTGCAAAATAGTGATGGACTGGGATGCAGCCCAGAGTGATTACCAGTGGCTGAGATTATTTCAAGCATTCCAACCATCACTTTTTTGCAAACTTTAGTGTGTTGTCAGATGTCATCAGGAACACTATGTATCAGTCTCAGGCATTCATTTAATAATATAATGCATTCTGGGAGTCATAGTACTGCTTTATCTCACATGAACATTTTGGAAGAACTTTCTAGAGTATAATGGATTTTAAAAAGAAACAAATAATACAGAGTCCCTGATGGCATGGAGTCATCAGATAATCTTCAGGCACCGGGCAACTACAGTCACACAATTGATTTAAATAAAATAAAAAGAGAACAAGAGTTACTTACTCTGTAACCTGTCAGTATATCCCTGACTGCAGGTCCTGACTTTAGGTAAGGTGCTCCCTCTGTTCTTGTCTTTGGGGATCTTAAAGGAATAACCTTACCAGTGCCATTTATTGGCTGCAAATGCCACCAGTGCCAGGTTTTATTCATACTACTGGGTTTCGCAGTCTAGTGGGTTCTCTCACGCCTCCTGCTGGTACACCTGCAGTGAAGACCTGAAGAGGGCAGCTGCTGTGCCTGCAATGCCTGGGTAGGTCACCCCATGCCCAGAAATCCTGTTAGTCTCAGAGGAATCCCCTTGTGGTCATTTCTCCATACACCCGAGCCCTCTCAAGTCTGGAACATAAGATCACTGATTTTCCACTACACCGTGTGGCATTCCCCCTTGCTGAACATGTACCACTTCAGCAGAGGGATACTACTGCGACCACAGGTAAGACTGTTCTACCAGTGAGAGCCAGGGGGAATTTTACACCCACAGGCCTCATCCCAGGGAATATGCCATTCACCTGGGTGAAGTTACCAGAGATGTTTAAGGTGTCTTCACCTGGGTGAAGTTACCAGAGATGTTTAAGGTGTCTTCACCTGGGTGAAGTTACCAGAGATGTTTAAGGTGTCTTCACCTGGGTGAAGTTACCAGAGATGTTTAAGGTGTCTTCACCTGGGTGAAGTTAATAGAGATGTTTAAGGTGTCTTCACCTGGGTGAAGTTATCAGAGATGTTTAAGGTGTCTTCACCTGGGTGAAGTTACCAGAGATGTTTAAGGTGTCTTCACCTGGGTGAAGTTACCAGAGATGTTTAAGGTGTCTTCACCTGGGTGAAGTTACCAGAGATGTTTAAGGTGTCTTCACCTGGGTGAAGTTAATAGAGATGTTTAAGGTGTCTTCACCTGGGTGAAGTTATCAGAGATGTTTAAAGTGTCTTCTGGTGAATGATGTTGCAATTGATATCAAAACTCAAGCACATGTTCAAATAAAGCAACATCCACTCTCGCAAGCTTATTGTTGGTGATTGTGAGAGATGCAGGACTAGATAAGCATAACTGTTTTTTTCCTTGTCAAAACACATGAACAGACATAGGTGGGGTAGAGGGAGTGGTGAAGAAGGCCCCCTATAAAATCTCCTGGGTGTGCCACGCGCTGGCGGGCTGCTAGGGAAATTGAACATCAGTTGCTTCCTATCCCATTAGGCTAGGTATAAATTCAGCATCCCCTTGTCTGTCCCTTGATTATCTGCACTTTTTTGCATAAATTTGCACAATTGCACAAATGCACTTTTAGCACAAATTTGCACAAATGTTTTAATGTTTTAACAGGCCGCTAGAGGCCATAAGCCTTGCCGTCTTTATGTCCGGAAAATCAAACAGCACCTTTATAACTCCTTCTTTCTGTTGACTAAATATCAGTACCTTCTGCGTAAATTTGCACACCACATTGGCCCCGCTAGCTTTTTAAGTATTATGCACATTTTGCACCTTATGCAAAATCCACCAGCGTTTGTGCAGCAAATTCTGTATTAATGACTGCTCCCCAAATGGGAATTAATGTGTTCATTATTGACATCCATTTATAGATTCTGGTGTTATCTGCTTTATTGTGTATGCCCTTCTGTCGAAGTTTTTGGTTTTAATTGACTAATAAACAAATTATACTACTAAACTGTTTTTTTTCTCTGAACCTTTTAGATTTTGCATCACTTTCCAAGTTTCCCTCCAGTTTTTGAGACTGAGTTTGGATGACCTGGTGAGCACTTCTGGATGTCTCTATGACACCCTTTGCTCTTCAATCCAACTGCTTCTACCCATCTTCTGTGTCGAACGGAAAGGTGACCCTCTTGATTCTTCCTCCTCGCTTGCTTTTTCAGCCCCTAGTCAGCACCTGCTCCCCCGTCTCCAGTCACTGCTCAATCTTTCAGTTGAGTCTGCCTTCCCATCTGCAACTTCTCTGTAGCCATGGCTCCCCTGGCTGCACACTGACCTCCAGGCTGGGGACCAGGCTGCTTCTGTCACCAGTGTAACCTTCCTGCAAAATCCGAAATCTAGGCAAGGAGATGCAAACAAAGCTGGTGCTGATCTGATTGGCAATGAGCTAAAGGATATTCTTGAAATGGTTTCTGGAGAGAAACAGCTTGTCTGGACATCTTTCTAGTCCTGATAGTTTACACCCTTGAAGCAATATGCTCACCATTGGGTCTTGTGTTTCTCCAGGGTTTCACCTCTTGGTGTAACTGTTCTTTAACCAACAATTACAAGATTTTTTAGAATGGTTAAATTTAGACGATCCAAATTTAAAATATTCTGCACATTATAGTAACCGGAATGTTAATTTTCTGGACCTCTCAATTAAAAATGCACAAGAGATATTGGAAGTGGAACTTTTCACTAAACCAACTGACAAAAATACCCTTTTACATTATACGAGTTACCACCCGAAGGCCCACAAGGACAATATTCCCTTTGGGCAATTCCTTCGTCTCCGAAGGAATTGCTCGTCACTAGAAGAGTTTTATAAACATTCAGATACCTTCAAAACTAAGCTCAAGGACCAAGGCTATCCCAAGAAACTGATTAATCATGCTTTTAAAAGAGCTCGATTTTATGATCGAGAAAGTATGGTGGCCGGGAAGAAAAAAGAGAATAAAAATATGAATGAGAAAATTGTATTTGTCAGCCAATTCTCAGGCATCAGCAACAGGATTAAAAATATCGTCAACTCAAACTGGAATATCTTAAACGATAATGAAGAGCAGAAGTTAGAGAAACCCCTCTTTGCTTTTAAACTGAATAATAACCTACGGAATGCACTAGTTCACACATATAGGGAAAAAAAACCTTTACAACAAAGCACGATCCAGGGAACTAGAGCTGTTGGAAATAATAAATGTGATGGATGCGCAATTTGCGCACAGTGCATAGTGGAAAAAATGATAATATACAATGGCCGCACACTGACAGCAAAAGATCTTAATAATTGCAGAAGTAGTAACATTGTTTATTTGATAATATGTCCCTGCGGCCTAGGATGCGTAGGCGAGAAGCTCGGGAACTTAGGGTGCGATTATCAGAGCACAAAGGGGCACTCAAAACCAACAAAGAGAATGCCCCCCTGGTGGAACACTTTAGGGAAGCAGGACATACCTATATGGATTTCCGGTGGTTTATTCTTGAAAGGATAACTGGCAGTAGAAGAATTGAGAGAATAAGAAAGAATATAGAACAGTGGTATATTTCCATCTTAGACACTGTGAGACGAGGGTTGAACACAAAAGAAGATTGAATGAAATTAATTAAATAATGTATTCATAGGACGAGTATTGCTGTAATATTTTGATTATTTTCACTATATATTTAATAATGGTCGACTGACTTGCCTGGTGCAAGAGCGACTCAAACTGGGTCATAAATATGACCCTTAGTTTGCAAGTATTTATCAGAAAGCTCTTGTGTGTTTGTGTCATTTTATATTTATATCAAGAAGACCAGTGGAATAACACACAGCTCTCACCTCACAGACCCCACACACGACCCCGAACAAGCAGCAAAGAACTTCGCCCATTGGATCACGAACTGCGCTGACACCATCGTTCCAGCCAAGACAACCAAGGCTAAAGAGCACAGTAAAAGAGAACACTGGTTCTCCGAAGAACTAAACTCCAACAAATGCAACTGCTGTCAACTTGAAAGTAAGTGACGCATCAGCAAAAAAGCAGTAGACCGCACCGCCTACAAGACCGCCCTCAACCAGCACCACCGACTCCTGAAAAAAAACCAAGAAGAATGTACTAGCAGACCTCATAGAAGCCAGCACAAAACACAGCAAAGACCTTTTTGCCATCATGAAGGAGTTCACGAATCCCGCAGCCAACCAAAAACAACATCACCCCTTCTCAAGAACTGTGCGACAACCTTGCTGACTCCTTCCACAGCACGTTCTCAGCCATCTACGAAAACTTCGAACACCAACCCTCCACTGCAGACAGCATCGACCAGCTAACTTCAATGAACACAAACGCAGAACACCTTCTCACCCACTGGGAACTCCTCACCATTTCCATCATAAACTCCGTGGACTTGGGGGAACCCACAGACCTATGCCCCCACCATGTTTTCAACCTGGGAAGCAAGACAATAGGCAATGAGCTTAGGAAGGTCCTGAACACCTCCATCACCATGGCCACCTTCCCTGAAGACTGGAAACTCGCTGAGGTGAGACCCCAACTGAAGAAACCATCCACCGACCTGCCGATCAGAAGAACTACTGGCCCATCTCACTGCTCCCCTACCAGCAAAGGTCCTCGAGAAAGCAATCAACCAGCACCTCACCGACACCTGGAAGACCACAACCTACGGGACCACTCCCAATCTGGTTTTTGAGCTAACCACAGCACTGAGACAGCCTTGATTGTGGCAATGGATGACATCAGGGCCCTTCTGGACCACAGGGAAACAGTAGCCCTCATCCTCCTGGACCTGTTTGCCGCATTTGACAACGTCTCCCACCACATCCTGATCAACAGACTCCGCCACATTGGGATTCAAGGAAACGCCCTCAAATGGATTGCCTCATACCTCACCAGCAGAACCCAAAGGATCCATTTCCCTCCGTTCACCTCACAGCCCAAGAGGATCATCTGCAGAGTCTCCCAGGGCTCATCCCTCAGCGTGACCCTCTTCAACATCTACATGACCTCACTGGCCGCCATCATCAGATCACATGGACTCAACATCATCTCCTAAGCCGACGACACACAGCTCATCCTCACTCTGTCCGAAGATCCCTCCAACACCAAGGCCAACTTCCACAGATGCATGATGAACTTTGCAGACTGGATGAAGGATACCTGTCTCAAACCCACCTAAAAAAAAATGGAAGTCTTTATCTTTGGGAAAAACACCTCGCCACGAAATGACTCATGGTGGCCAGTGGAGCTCGGTACACCCCTCATTCCAGCAGGCCATGCCTACAACCTCGGAATCATCCTAGATGACAAACTACTGATGAAGAAATAAGTCAACACAGTTTCTTCACCCTCCATATGCTCCACTAGATCGTCTGGTGGCTCCCGATAAACACCAGAAGGACCGTCACACAGGCCCTCCTCATCAACAGGCTGGACTACAGAAACACGCTTTACATGGGAATTACTGCACGCCTAATATGGAGACTCCAAACAATACAGAACTTAGCTGCAAGACTCATACTCGACCTCCCCAGAAGGATCCACATCACACCCAGCTCAGGAAATTGCACTGGCTCCCAGTTCAGAAGGGATGCCAGTTCAAGCTGCTGACCCACACCTACAAGGTTCTGCACAACGCAGGACTAGCATACATCAACAAACACCTAACCTTCCACCAACCATCCAGACCCCTCTGATGAGCCTCCCTCTCTATCGCAGACACCCCACATATCAGTTGAGCCTACAGCGGGTTACACTCCTTCTCGCACCTGGCAGCAAAGCCAGGAACAACTTCCCCCTGCACCTGAGGACCGTACCGTCACTCCAACAATTCAGCTGAGACCTAAAGACCTGGCTGTTAGAGTACCCACCTCCATGAAGCAGCAAACAGCTTCAGTGCCTCGAGACCCTCACTGGTGAATTGCAGCGCTCTACAAATGCTTGATTGATTGATTGATTATAATACAGCACATCATCTTCACAAGCAATGCACCATCATAGCTCACCTCCAGGAACACCCTTATGTGATACATTGACAAGTTCTGTTTATAAATATAGATTTATTTTCTACTGATGTGATCTTTTCCTTTCCACATGATTTGGGCACAAAGAGGACTATTCTTGGCCTCTTTTCCAGCAATAATTCACAGTACAGAATTATTTCCCAACAGAATCATCAATATATATATATATATATATATATATATATATATATATCCACAATAAGTCCCAGTAGACGCCCCAATCGGCGTGAACAAAGAAGGCGGCACACCAGGAGAAGGCACAATAATTTATTGTGCACTACGTGAAGGACGACGCGTTTCGGCGTTAGCCTTTGTCAAGTGTTTTGCCTCACACCAACTTCCTCTAGAAATACATCCAATAGTTCATAGACATAGAAGAGTTATCCCATACGTTTTAGCGTTTTTTCCAGCAACACCAAAATTAAACATAATATACATTAATACATGTCTAGTCGTGTCACATCAATGATAAAGTGCATAATTGATATCATATAAATAAATAAACTTGTGAATTCATTTAAACAACATTCATGTCTGGAATGAATACTGTCAATAAAGTTTTAGAATTTCAATTTCACAAATGGGATACAAACATAATAATGTCTTAATACTCATACTGTTCTTACTAATTCCATACTTGGTTTGGCTATACAGAGGATAATAGTAGAACCGCATTTACAATTCTACAAGAGTGTATACTGTATTTGCTCGTAAGTCATCTTGGCCTCTCTACCCATTACGCAACTATTCTTGCTTGCAACATTGCCGTAAATTAAATCATGTGCAATTCATTATTTATGCACCGCCTGCAAAATCAAGACGGGACCGGCAGAGTCAGAACTATTTTGCTCATGTGCTGGCATCACAGAAATGAATTTTGGGAAGGCGTAATTCCACTCTGGGGCCCACTGGAGGGCTTTGAAATGAGAAATTGTCCTGTAATCGGCGCGAATGCAGGCAGACCCACTGGAGGTAAAAATTTGCATAAACTTTAAACCACATGTTCCAGCGTGCATTGAGAATGAAATCCACTGGGAAAGGCACACCGGAGTCCTATATAATTAGTGATCACGCAGGGGACTGGGTTTAGCAAGTAACTTCCTGTCTGCTCGAGCCTGCCTCTGAAGAAGAAGCGAAGATGCTTTGAAACATGTTAGGCGGAGGACTGAATAAAACCAGGATGAAATGCCGCTTTCCTCAATAAATGATGGTTGTTACCTACCTGTGATAGGAGTGCGTCCTCAATTTCCGAGCAAAACGATGGAAACATATATATATATATATATATATATATATATTCACTGAAAAAACCATAGGTTTCAGACACGTTATAGTTACAAATTAGCATTTAAAAAACCTTTGAAATTCACTGAAAAAACCATAGGTTTCAGACACGTTATAGTTACAAATTAGCATTTAAAAAACCTTTGAAATTCACTGAAAAAACCATAGGTTTTAGGGACAGTTATAGTTACTTGGACATTGCACTCGTACAAAACCCGTGAAATTCCCCGTTATAGTTAGTTCAGCTAACTATAACTCGCGCCCCGCAATGCACTGCTGATGACGTCACATATTACATCACTCATGACATGGTCAGTGACATCACTGATGACATCTCAAATGACATCACTGATGACATCATCCAGTGACTGTGTGTTTCTCTAAAGTTTAAATATTTTTAATATATATAGGAAAAGACGTATTGAAGAATGAGTGGGTGTGTAAGTGTCTGTATGGATGATTTAGTAGGTGCGTGACTGTATAAGTGAGTGATTTAACGTATCTTACTGAATGCATGGGTAAGTGACTAAACTGGGTGAATGTCTGTATCCGTTTGTCTGTTGCTGTGTAAGTGGCTGCATGTGTTTGTGAATAGCTACATGAGTGTCTATTTGAGTTATTGAATGCTTGTGTGAGTATCTGTATGGGTGCCTGAGTGTTTGTGTGGGAGGGGTGTGTGCGACTCTGTGCATAGATGTGTGAGTGGGTGATTCACTGGGTGGATGGTTTCAAGAGTGCATCTGTGATAGACTGTATGGGTGGGTAAGTGTGTGTAAGAGTGTGTTAGTGAGTGAATGTATGTCCCAGTGGTACATGTGTGAGTAACTACATATGTGAAAGGCAGTATATATGTGTGTTGGAGTATATAAATAGCTATAAGCGAGAGTGACTGATTGTGATAGTGGCTGTATGGATGAGTGTGTGCTTGTATCAGTGATTGTATAAGAGCGTAAGAATGTGCTAGTATTTGTATGAGTAAGTGAGCTGGTGTGTGTATAACTGTATAGGTGAGTAAATGGTAGTGTGTTTAATTATTTGCATGACTGACTAGGTGTGTGAGTACCTCTATGGATGAGTGGCGGTGTTTGAGTGTCTATATAGGAGTATGAGTGCATATGATAGTCCTGTACTGAGTGACCGTAAGTATGAGTGACTGTACGGGTGAGTGAGTGGATGTGTGTGTGTAGACCTAAGAATCAGTGAGTGGGTATGTAGTTATTGGTGTTGGAGTGTCTATGGTTTTGCGAATGGCAGTCTGTAATTTAGAGTGGGTGTATCAAAGGTTATATTAGGGTGTGAGGAGGTGCATCAGATTATCACGAAGGATGATGTCATCAGTGATGTCATTTGAGATGTCATCAGTGATGTCATCAGTGATGTCACTGACCATGTCATGAGTGATGTAATATGTGACGTCATCAGCAGTGCATTGCGGGGCGCGAGTTATAGTTAGCTGAACTAACTATAACGGGGGAATTTCACGGGTTTTGTAAGAGTGCAATGTCCAAGTAACTATAACTGTCCCTAAAACCTATGGTTTTTTCAGTGAATTTCAAAGGTTTTTTAAATGCTAATTTGTAACTATAACGTGTCTGAAACCTATGGTTTTTTCAGTGAATTTCAAAGGTTTTTTAAATGCTAATTTGTAACTATAACGTGTCTGAAACCTATGGTTTTTTCAGTGAATTTCAAAGGTTTTTTAAATGCTAATTTCTAACTATAACGTGCCTGAAACCTACGTTTTTTTTAGTGAATTTCAAAGGTTTTGTAAATGACAATTTTTAAATGTATTAATTGTTATATTAATTTTTTTCATACTGATTTACTACATTTTTAGAAACAATTTTTTTTTACATATTTTATTTTTTAAATTACATTGTAATTACATTATACATTACATTACAAAAAATACTTTCTCAGAATGAATTACTTTAGTTTAAATACTTTGCAGATAGGCAATAGACTTTTAAGTACAGTAGTTACAGTTGTTGCAATGGGCAACACATTTTCAAACACAATGCAACATTCAGCTCAATGTGAATTTCTAGTTAAATGCAATTAGTTACTTTATGGATTACTTTTCTAACCACAGGACTGGATCCTAGATTCAGTCCTGGTACATCTCCTGTAAACAGTTGAGTAAAAGCGTTTTGGTTACAGTCGTGATTTTTAAGGAATATTATTGTATTTTAAAAGTTGACACTTAGAAACTTTTTCTCATAGAATCACCAATGTTATCCTATGGAAGGAAATTCACTTAGCAGGTAAAAACTGTTATCGTTACTTTTTCTTACTCAGTGTTGGTTCCTGGATCCAGCACTGGTGCATCTCCTGTAAACAGTTGAAAGAATGCGTTTAAGTCATACAGGCGATTTTTAAGGAATATTTGTAGTTTGTGAAAATCAACACTTTGAAACTTTTTTGCTGAAAACCAGTCAATGTTAGCCTATGAAGGAAATTCAAGTTACCGGTAAGTACGGTTAAAATTACTTTTGAGGATCAGTACTGGGCTGAAAGATGCAGCACTGAGGTCTCTCCTGATAACAGGTGAGTAAATCGGAATTCGTATTTCGGCTGATTTTAGAGGAATATTTTAAAGTTCCAAAACTCCACACTTGGAAGAATTTCCAAGTGAAACCAGTCAATGTTAGCCTATGGAAGGAAATTCAAGTTACTGGTAAGTACGGTTAAAATTACTTTTCAGGACCAGTACTGGGCTGAAAGATGCAGCACTGAGGTCTCTCCTGATAACAGGTGAGTAAATCAGAATTCGGATTTCGGCTGATTTTAGAGGAATATTTGTATGTTTCAAAAATCAACACTTAGAAACTTTTTCAGCAAAAAGCAGGCAATGATATCCTATGGAAGGAAATTCAAGTTACTGGTAAGTACGGTTAAAATTACTTTTGAGGATCAGTACTGGGCTGAAAGATGCAGCACTGAGGTCTCTCCTGATAACAGGTAAGTAAATCGGAATTCGTATTTCGGCAGATTTTAGAGGAATATTTTAAAGTTCCAAAACTCCACACTTAGAAGAATTTCCAAGTGAAACCAGTCAATGTTAGCCTATGAAGGAAATTCAAGTTACCGGTAAGTACGGTTAAAATTACTTTTCAGGATCAGTACTGGGCTGAAAGATGCAGCACTGAGGTCTCTCCTGATAACAGGTGAGTAAATCGGAATTCGTATTTTGGCTGATTTTAGAGGAATATTTTAAAGTTCCAAAACTCCACACTTAGAAGAATTTCCAAGTGAAACCAGTCAATGTTAGCCTATGAAGGAAATTCAAGTTACCGGTAAGTACGGTTAAAATTACTTTTCAGGACCAGTACTGGGCTGAAAGATGCAGCACTGAGGTCTCTCCTGATAACAGGTGAGTAAATCGGAATTCGTATTTCGGCTGATTTTAGAGGAATATTTTAAAGTTCCAAAACTCCACACTTAGAAGAATTTCCAAGTGAAACCAGTCAATGTTAGCCTATGGAAGGAAATTGAAGTTACTGGTAAGTACGGTTAAAATTACTTTTCAGGACCAGTACTGGGCTCAAAGATACAGCACTGAGGTCTCTCCTTATAACAGGTGAGTAAATCGGAATTCGTGTTTCGGCTGATTTTAGAGGAATATTTGCACAATGGTGAAGGGAGGGGGCGGGGCCTGAGGTGACATCTGTGCAAACGCGCCCCGTGGCGCGTTTTAAGTTGGGGGGTTAAGTTCCCTTGAATCCTGAGGGTCCCTAGGGGCCAACTAGCCCACCAGGAACCTCCAATATGCGCCAGGGGCTGCGTTGCAGAGACGTGTAGAGAGGCCACACCCCTTTTACACCTCTCTGCAACGCAGCTCTGTGGCGCTTTCTGGATGTACCTGTTGGGCTAGTTGGCCCCCAGGGACCCTCAGGATTGAAGGGGATTTAATTCCCCATCTTAAAACGCGCCACGGGGCCTGTTTGCACACATGTCACCTGAAGCCCCGCCCCCTCCCTTCACCACTGTGCAAACGCGCCCGTGGCGCATTTTAAGTTGGGGGATTAAGTCCCCTTGAATCCTGAGGGTCCCCGGAGTCCAACTAGCCCACCATATACCTCCAAAAAGCGCCACAGAGCTGCGTTGCAGAGAGGTGTAAAAGGGGTGTGGCCTCTCTACACGTCTCTGCAAGGCAGCCCCTGGCGCATACTGGAGATTCCTGGTGGGCTAGTTGGCCCCCAGGGACCCCCAGTATTCAAGGGGATCGTTCCCCCTCTGCAAACGCGCCAGGGGGCGCGTTTGCAGAGTGGTGAAGGAAGGGGCGGGGCCTGCGGGCCCGATCGTTTAAAAAAAAAAAAAATGTTTTTGTCCCCTGAAGGGGGCTGTGTAGCCCCCTTCCTTTTTTCTCTTTTTGGGCCCTGGGGACCCCATCCCCCAGGGCCTTACCCCTTTTTTAAATTACAAAAAAAAAAAAAAAACGGGAAGGGGGCCGCGTGGCCCCCTTCCCTGGGCCTGTATTGGCCCCGGGGACCCCATCCCCCGGGGCATGGCCTCTATATTTATTATTTTGAGGGGGGCAGCGTGGCCCCCCTCCTCTGGCCATTTTAAGGCCCCGGGGACCCCATCCCCCGGGGCCGGCCTTTCCATTTTTTATTTTTTCTTCTCTTTTTTGGGGAGAAATAATGGACAAAATGGCTGCCAACATTTCCTGAATCGGAATGTTGACAGCCAGCTGACAGCCAATTAACATGCAGCTCGTGATCGGGACGGTGCGCGCAGGGTGCGCTGAGGGTGCGCGAATCCTCCATGCCCATAGATATCACTATCTTTTTACTTTTCATTTTCTCAGCAACTACTGAACGGATTTACACCATTTAACAAAAGGGTTCTTTCTGAACCAAGAACTACCTCTTTGCCAAATTTGGTGTAATTCCGTTCAGCAGTTCGGGCTGTAGCCGTGTCTAAAGTTTCCTATGGAAAAATGCATGGGGAAAACATGTTTTGGGACCCCCTTTTTCTCGGCCCCCGCTTGACGAATCCCCCGAGACTTTCAGGGTAGGAGCGGACCGG
The DNA here is from genome assembly GCA_963921515.1 of Calotriton arnoldi. Taxonomy (NCBI): domain Eukaryota; kingdom Metazoa; phylum Chordata; class Amphibia; order Caudata; family Salamandridae; genus Calotriton; species Calotriton arnoldi. The sequence goes on along the minus strand of CAWUFW010008631.1, from coordinate 805,417 downwards.
AGCGGGCCACAAAGTTTGAAAATTTCGCGAAGATACGTCAACCGGCAAGAGAGTTATTTCAAATAGAATGTCGCGGATTTCCTATGGATAATAGGTTGTAACTATAACTATCTACTGGCGACCGCCAGTAGATTATATATATATATATATATATATATATATATATTATTCAACAAACACGGTCCTTTTCGGGGGGAGCACCCTCCAGCTGGTGCTCGTGGCGAGACAGGACCACCTCTCGCATTCCGTGAACAAGAACTTTGTGTTCGAAACGCGTAGGTGGCGGAGAAGGAGGTCTCAATAAAGATATATTTTTGTACCAAGGAGAGTGCCGTGTAAGCTGTTGTTGGATAATATATATATATATATATATATATATATATATATATATATATATATATATATTCCTCACCAACCTGCTTCCCAAATCCCGAGCGGGCTCCGACACAGCTCGAAGTCATTCTGTGGAGGTGTCAAGCCATAAAACGGACTCAGGTTATCTCTCTTTCAAATTTAATGTTATACCATGCAGCAGACGCCTTTCGGCCTTTCTCAATGCTGTTTAAAAGCGAAAATGTCAGATTCGAGTCCTTAAAAATTCAATAAACAACTCCTATTGGAGGGATCACATAGTCATAGAAAGAGGACTGTCATTGTTCTTTACTAGTGCTGATTTTAATCATACCACTCACGCCAGTAGTTGTTGAAATATGTAGCCTTTGTATGCATTTTTGCGTGCCGTTTTATTTTGTTGTATCCACTGTCTAAATGACGGCTCTCTCCATTCTCGGAAACGGACTCGTCGATCTCACTGGCGTGGTTGTACTACCCCCAGTTCTCCTCTATGTATCCGATTATTTAAGGACACTGCCACTGCACTTTCCTCAACTTGTTTGGCCATATTGAAGGTGCCTACCACATACAATACCTTGAGTATTGGTCCAGTGACCTCTGCTCAAGCACATAATAATGCCACGATTCGTCTCGCCAGATATGGCATGTGGCACTGAATGCGGCAAAGTCTGTGTAGGCTGATCTCATCACCACAAGGTCAATGTCTCGTTATGCGGTAAAATACCGCTCTCCTCTCTGTGAAGTGGAACGGCTAAACTTGCCTCCTCATGTCAACGGACGCTAGGGCGCCATCACCGGTCCAAATGGAGCTGACTTCAGAAGAGCAATGTATTTTATCGCGTGGACTGACATTCTGTACTAAATCTAATTTTGACTATACTCAAACCCGTATAGATTTTTACCAATTCATGCGGAAGCTTAAATTGCAAAAATATTATTTTTACACAAATAAATTTGGGTGCGTCCAGCCTGAGGAGCAGGATAATGTGGGAGACCTATGTGTGGCAGACATGAGTCTTCTGACGGACCTGGTGCAATTAGAATGTGATACAAACCAACTTCCTATATCTGTACAAGATGCTGCACTTAGATCAGATCTAGACATCTATCAAAGCGTCAGGACACCATTCAGACCTAAGTCAGTGTTTACACCTATGATGCCTAAAGATAATTTAGACATTTTTGCGGAGAACGTGATTAAGGACCTTAAAAGATTGGCGACTTTCAGCAGCTTTGATTATGTCAAAAACAATTCAAATCAAAGGGTGGCATATGACAAACTGATTCATAAACTACAACAACGTCAAGACATTGTAGTAAGATGGTCTGATAAGGGGGGCAATATAGTTCTGTGGCCCCTAGATAAATATAACCAGGAAGCACTTTTACAGCTTCAAGACAGAGATTGCTACACACGTATCAGTAACACCACTATCTTGGGAATAAAAGAACGTTTCCATGCGGAACTGTACAAATGGCGAGGACTTGGACTCATCTCCAAATATGAACTGGGTTTCCTTAAAAATGATTATCCGATGATACCGCAATTGTACCTCATCCCTAAGATTCACAAAAATCCTGTATGCCCGCCGGGCAGACCAATCATATCTGCTATTGGGGGTCTTTTTGAACACACGTCCAGCTACATAGATTATTTTTTACAGCCTTTTGTACAAGAACTCCCGGCTTATTTAAAAGATACTGGGGACTTTTTGAGGAAGATCTACAATTGTAATTAGAGTGATAATTGTGTACTAATGACACTTGATGTACAGACTCTTTATACCAGTATCAGGCATAGGGATGGTCTCAATGCACTTAGACACTATTTGGGTAAACGACCGATCAGCTTACATCAACATACCATGATGCTGCTCCAAATGTCGGAATGGTGTCTTGAAAACAATATATTCTTGTTTGATAGACTACATTATAAACAGATACAGGGGACAGCCATGGGTACTTGCTTCGCACCCAGCTATGCTAATTTGCATATGGGCTGGTGGGAGGAGCAGGTACTCATGATGGAACATAAAGAAATTATGACAAATAGTGTGAATCTGTATGTGAGGTATATTGATGATATCTTTATCTTGTGGCAAGGGTCCGAGGTAAATGCAGAAGAATTTGTCAAAGTAATCAATAATAACAACCTTAATTTAACCTTCACATGTACTATCAGTAAAAAATCTATCCACTTTCTTGATCTTGAGATCTACATTGAGGGCAATAACATCCAATCCCGCACATATAGAAAGCCTACATCTGGAAATGCCATCCTTCATGCTAGCAGCTTCCATCCCACTAATCTTAAGGAGAGCATACCATATGCAGAATGCCTCAGAATGATGCGTAATTGTAGCACTCAAGAGGGGCTGCGAGACTCTAAAAAATGCCTCTTTGATAGACTTAGATGCAGAGGTTATAACGAAAAAACATTATCTAATGTTGAGAAAAAGTGTGTGAGTACTAACAGGGAGGATCTATTATTCTCCATTAAAAAGGACCCCAAATGTAAGAAACGTTTCCACAATGGTACCCCAAGATTAATAACAGGGTATAATGCATACCACACTAATCTCAGGAAAATACTACACAGACACTGGCGTATTGTCAGTTGTGACCCAGTTATTGGCTTAACTAGTAAAAAACTCCCACAGATTACATATAGACGAGCCAAATCCATGCGCCAGGAACTTGTGAAAAGTGCCACAGCTCTTGAAAAAAGTACTAACTGGCTGAAACCCCAGAAGGGATTTTTCAAATGCTATAAATGTAAAGCGTGCAAGCATGGGATTAACACCAAGTCTGTTCCACTGCCTTTCAGGAAAACTCCTTTTGAAATCCGTGGTTGTTTCACATGCAAAACGGATTTCGCTGTGTATGTTTTATAGTGTACATGTGCCAAGCAATATGTAGGGAGTACTATACACCCTGTGCATGTGAGAATACTGCAGCATCTTAGAGCTATTTCTAATGATGACCATACATACCCCGTGGCACGACATATTAACACCTGCCACGCAGGGAAATCGCAAGAACTTTCCTTTTTTGTGATAGACAGTGTCCCCAAAAACATCAGAGGGGGCAATAGACAGCTATCACTCAGAAGATTGGAGTCCAAATATATCATTTTGTTGGACTTCAAAATTCCTCAAGGGTTGAATGCTGATGAAGCCTTAAATGTGCACCTGTAATTCATATATGCCGCTTGTCCCGCTCTTTTCTGTTTTCCCTCCTGTAACGTTAGGTTTTTGCACTTTTTATTTTCTATATTTAATTTTATTTTATTAATTTTTTAGTTATTTAGCACACCCCTTCTGTTACTACAGCGAGCTCGGAGCGATGCCCCCCTTGCTTTAATTGCCATTAGTAGATATTGCCCACTTGGGCGTTATATCATAGTAAATACCCTTTTCTGTGCTATAATTATAAAGAGTCCGGGTCTAGGAAGTAGCTTGTATGGGCATTATTCTTTATTGGAATAACAACATAAGTGGATTATTTTGATCCATGTGGGTGTTACTCCTTAGTGTTTATGACTTGTTGCATTATATTTATAGGGAGTATAGGTTTAGGATCTAAGCCCACTTGGGCAGTATCCCGCTTTCCCACTGACACCATCAACTTATGTCTTTGAATAAAGCGCAACTACATCCAGGCGCAGACATCATTTAAAACTTCCCAATTGAGACATTACTCGATTCTCACAGATATAAACCCTTTGGGTATGGATTCATATAATAATGACATTTACATATGAGTATTATATATCATATGCTGTAATTTTTATTTGTCTATATATGACTTAGCCTAATTTTAGCGTTATTTTGCTATCTCTCCTTGCTTGCTGTTAGTGAATAAGTTAAACACTCACTTATTTGTAATTAAATATATAAATATTTATTTGAGTGTTATGTTAAATGTGAAGGTAAATTACCATTTCGTTATTGACAGTGTTTATGCTTTTTCTAAAAAAATATGGAAAGGGTTTTCTTTTGGTTGTTGCACCGTTATTGCATTTAGAGAATATGTTTTCTGTTTCTACTACACAGAAGTGGTTTCTATGGCAACTGCCTTAAGTGTGCTTTACCAATCAGTGTATGTGTGTGTATATATAAGTGTAATCATTTGTTACCTGGCGTAGTGAGCAAGGCGGTCCGCCGCCGAAACGCGTCTTGGTCTTCAATTGGAATAAATCGTTCCGTGATATACTCCCACGGTGTCAGCGCCTGTGTTTTTGTCGACATACAGGATTGGAACTATATACATACATACATATATATATATATATATACATACATACATACATATATATATATATATATATACATATATATATATATTCGCTCCACCAATTCCGGTTAAGGGAATATGCCCGACTGCCTCACGGGCGGTCCGAGTCGGGCTACCGGAATCCCCATATTTTCATCCACCAGTTCTCCGCTATTCTGCAGAAAGCACTCGGACACCCAGGTATGCTGAAAAAAGTTTTAATAGCTGAAAAACCAGCTATTAAAACTTTTTTCAGCATACCTGGGTGTCCGAGTGCTTTCTGCAGAATAGCGGAGAACTGGTGGATGAAAATATATATATATATATATATATATATATATATATTACCTACTGGTAGTCGCCAGTAGGTAGTTATAGTTAGGACCTAGGGGCCTATTAGGATGGCGGGCGGAGACACGACCGCGGTGCCGGCGGTGGCGGTAACACCCATTTACCGCACGCCGCCAGCGGTCTCCACGCCCGCCATATTAGGATGGCCACACATTGCACATTTCCCGCCCGCTGCGGTGCGACGCCGACCGCCATCAAAGTGCGCCCGCCACTGCGGCGGAGTGAGCCAATCACCACACACCGCCGTGCGGAATGACGTCCCGTACGCCGAAGATATCACGATCCCGGAAACAGGGCAGCGCACTGCAACGGAGAAACCGTACAGCGAAAGACGGCGGAGACATCACAGCGGAGACAGAAAAGAAACACCCGGGACACACCTCGATGGATCCTGCCCTACACGCCTTCCTGGTGCTGTACATGATACACCACCTGCAAGTTATCCACCGCCGCGGACGCCTCCGCAGGTACGTACAGACACAACAGTGCAAGTAACACAATACCCAGCTCCAGGGTGGAAAAACATCGCATGGGAACACCACACACCCCTGTGGGGACAGGCACACGGCCATCACTGCACACACACATGTCCCACCTGTGACAAAAACATCTCGCCACATACTGCCCACCCATGTACCGCATTCATGAACAAATGTCCCGGTTACATAACGCCGCGGTCAGTGTGCATGAAATCATGCACACAACGCAGAGCACAGGGCCAGCGCATGCCAAGGGCACCGTACAAATCGCACAGAGCCACAACTCCATCCACAACACACCAGCTACCTCCCTGAAGGGACACAACATGTGCCTCACAAGTGCCACTCCTGCACAACAACCACACATCTACAGCCACACCATGCCCCACATCCCAACAACTGCATATACAGCCACAGCAGGACCCTTTGCAAAGGAACACATAGCACAGAAGCCCAGGCCCCAGCCAACACACACACCACAACAACATCACACACAAGCCAAGAACACTGAGGCCAGGCACAAAATGTACACACACACAGATGAGGACCAAACACTCCACTGCACACACTACCTGACAAGTCACACACACACACACCACCCTGACTCACAGCTACATACACACACCACATGCCAGCAGTAATGGAGGACAACATATAGGAAAGCCAAAGTGAGGTGCCCACAAATGGAAGGGCAGTGACACAACCATCAAGCATGTGTGATGCACATGCAAGACAAGACACATGTGAGAACACACACAGCCCATCACAGCACACATGGCTGACACAGTCAGTCAACACAAACCACGGTCACCCCAATGCAACAACTCCTGGAGACAGCAAGGACACCCATGTATAGGCACAGGGATGTAAGGAAGGCCCTGAACTCAAACACTGACCAGCCACACATAGGCATCCAAATACTGGACAAGACAATGTCTGCTACACAACACACAGTGACACACTACATGACAGCCAAGTACAAGTAGGATATGTCACACATACCTCCTCCCACAACAGCAACACACAATACTGCCATGTGCACAAAACACAACCACAGGGCTAAACAAGTACACATACAGGCACACCACTCCAGGGTCACACATGGCAGTAGTTGACAATGCAGGTGCACACACATCCACAGTCACAACCAAGTCACCCCCTTCACACCATACACTTCTCCACCACCCAAGTGCACACATTGGAAGTAAGCCATGGGACCTGGATAACTCATCACCACAAGATGTCCATACACCGACAATGATTGGCACACAGAAAGGAAGCTCACACAGACCACATGACCCTGGCCTGCCTGCAAGCCTGTGCCCAAACTCCCACCCTGTGCTGCCATTGCCCACAAACCTGACATGTGTCCACCATAGATAACATGAGCCAAGAAGGAAGATGACAACAAGATTTCATTGCCAACCACCTGCACTGCACCCATAAGTATCACAGTCATGTAGAAATGAAGTGCCTCCCACCCCTGCAAAAAAAATGGAATGTGAGACAACCCATTGGCAATGTTGAAGTGGCATACTGAGCCTGTGACACAGTAAACCATGCACACACAGAAACAACTTTATTCAGGAAGGACACTGACACAACTCACTGCAGGACCAACTGGGTTTATTCACAATTTGCATATAGAGACAACAAATTTGGGCAACAGCAAAGCCAGTGGGCATTTCAATATGCACAGTATTTACATGAAAAGCTGCACAGGCAGGGGGCAAACAGCAGTGAAACACAAGGCAAGTACAATGTGCAGAGTAGTTCCATCAGAAGCTGCACAGGCAAGGGGCAACCAGCAGTGAACAACAAGGCCAGTGGCCAGTCCAAAGTGCAGGTGAGGTACATGAGATGCTGCACAGGCAAGGGGCAAACAGCAGTGAACAGCAAGGCCAGTGGCCAGTCCAAAGTGCAGGTGAGGTACATGAGATGCTGCACAGGCAAGGGGCAACCAGCAGTGAACAACAAGGCCAGTGGCCAGTCCAATGTGCAGGTGAGGTACATGAGATGCTGCACAGGCAAGGGGCAAACAGCAGTGAAACACAAGGCAAGTTCAATGTGCAGAGTAGTTCCATCAGAAGCTGCACAGGCAAGGGGCAAACAGCAGTGAACAGCAAGGCCAATGGCCAGTCCAAAGTGCAGGTGAGGTACATGAGATGCTGCACAGGCAAGGGGCAACCAGCAGTGAACAACAAGGCCAGTGGCCAGTCCAAAGTGCAGGTGAGGTAATTGAGATGCTGCACAGGCAAGGGGCAACCAGCAGTGAACAACAAGGCCAGTGGCCAGTCCAAAGTGCAGGGGAGGTACATGAGATGCTGCACAGGCAAGGGGCAAACAACAGTGAAACACAAGGCAAGTACAATGTGCAGAGTAGTTCCATCAGAAGCTGCACAGGCAAGGGGCAAACAGCAGTGAACAGCAAGGCCAGTGGCCAGTCCAAAGTGCAGGTGAGGTACATGAGATGCTGCACAGGCAAGGGGCAACCAGCAGTGAACAACAAGGCCAGTGGCCAGTCCAAAGTGCAGGTGAGGTACATGAGATGCTGCACAGGCAAGGGGCAACCAGCAGTGAACAACAAGGCCAGTGGCCAGTCCAAAGTGCAGGTGAGGTACATGAGATGCTGCACAGGCAAGGGGCAAACAGCAGTGAAACACAAGGCAAGTACAATGTGCAGAGTAGTTCCATCAGAAGCTGCACAGGCAAGGGGCAAACAGCAGTGAACAGCAAGGCCAGTGGCCAGTCCAAAGTGCAGGTGAGGTACATGAGATCCTGCACAGGCAAGGGGCACACAGCAGTGAACGACAAGGCCAGTGGGCAGGACAAAGTGCAGAGTGAGTCCATGGGAAGCTGCACAGGCAAGGGGCAAACAGCAGTGAAACATAAGGCAAGTACAATGTGCAGAGTAGTTCCATCAGAAGCTGCACAGGCAAGGGGCAACCAGCAGTGAACAGCAAGGCCAGTGGCCAGTCCAATGTGCAGGTGAGGTACATGAGATGCTGCACAGGCAAGGGGCAACCAGCAGTGAACAACAAGGCCAGTGGCCAGTCCAAAGTGCAGGTGAGGTACATGAGATGCTGCACAGGCAAGGGGCAACCAGCAGTGAACAGCACAGCCAGTGGCCAGTCCAATGTGCAGGTGAGGTACATGAGATGCTGCACAGGTAAGGGGCAAACAGCAGTGAAACACAAGGCAAGTACAATGTGCAGAGTAGTTCCATCAGAAGCTGCACAGGCAAGGGGCAACCAGCAGTGAACAGCAAGGGCAGTGGCCAGTCCAATGTGCAGGTGAGGTACATGAGATGCTGCACAGGCAAGGGGCAACCAGCAGTGAACAGCAAGGCCAGTGGCCAGTCCAATATGCAGGTGAGGTACATGAGATGCTGCACAGGCAAGGGGCAAACAGCAGTGAAACACAAGGCAAGTACAATTTGCAGAGTACTTCCATCAGAAGCTGCACAGGCAAGGGGCAAACAGCAGTGAACAGCAAGGCCAGTGGCCAGTCCAATGTGCAGGTGAGGTACATGAGATGCTGCACAGGCAAGGGGCAAACAGCAGTGAACAAAAAGGCAAAGACATTGTGCAGAGTAGTGACATAAGAAGCTACACAGGGAATGTATGCAACTCTACCATGCCATGCCCAGCAACAGAGTAATGGGCGTGACAATGGGCATCACTCGCACCCCTGTGGACAGACAGGTGTGTGAGGGTGACCACCACTCAGATGGGTCTGTCTGTTGGACTTGGAGCTGACTGTGTGTTGGGGTCAGTTGGAGGACTGCCCTGGGCAGTGGGAGTAACAACTGTGGAAGAGCCAACTGTGCATGTGGTAGCTGGGGGGCTGCTTGGACCAGGTGGGGTGGTGACCCGGGGAGGTGGACTCATGCCCTGGTGAGACACAGTGTGTGCCGGAGATTGTGGAGGGGTGCCTCTCCACTTCTTGGGGATCCTGAAAGGCTTCCCTGTCTGGGGTTTGAGGGGAACTGGGGCAGACACAACAGGTGACCCCAACACCAAAGCTGATTCTGGTGTGGATGGTGACCCTCCCTCTGGGGACATGCTGGATCCCGCTGTGCGCTTGCCTGGTGTTTGCCGCCGCCCTGCCTCCCTCTGTCCACCAGCTTTGCCCCCTACAGTGTCCTCCCGTGCTGGCTTCACAGGGCTTGGGATGGGAGTGGAGGTCAAGGATGGATTATCCATGGGGCCCTCATCCTGTGTAATGTTTGCAGGCAACACCTTCTCAGTGGGTGTGGAAACTGTCTTTTGCCTCTGCGAGACGTCTTTGGGACAGGGGAGTCTTTGGCAGGGGAGGAAGGTGAGGCCTGTGACACTGATGCTTTTTTCTTTGCTTTGTGGCCCTTGCTGTCGCCTGATGGGCTTTTCTCTCTGCGCTCTGGGGTGGCCTTACTCTTATGTGGGGATGGTGTCTGCACCCTAGTACGCTTGGGCTGCTGCTGCTCCTGTGTGCTGCGGGTTCTGTATCGGGACTTTGGGGTCCGTTGAGCATTGTCACTGTTGTCAGAGGTGCACAGTGACACAGGGCCAGACCGAGTGCTGGGAGCCGCTCCCTGACTATGTGCCTGTTGCAGGGCTGCTGTCACAGTTGATGACAAGGACTGCACAGTCCGGTGTAGCCCACCTACGTCTGAATGTAAGCCCTCCATGAAAGCTATAACCTGCCCCAACTTTTTGTCGTGCTCTTGGAAGGCATTGAGAAGTGCTGTCTGCCCCACACACAGCTGGCGCAATAGCTCGACTGCTTCTGCACTGAGGGCAGCAGGGCTGACATGGGCTGGGGCAACTGTGCCTGGGGTGAAGGTGACTCTTCCCTTCCTATTCGTGCGGACACGGGCAGCACCAGTGGAGGTTGAAGGGAGGCTGGGCACTGGACGCTGTGTGGCGGAAGAGGAGGCCGAGTCCCCGTTCCCTGTACCCCCCAACATGGATGTGTCACCGCTGGCGTCAGATGAGGTAGAGCTTTGTGTCTCTGGCTGTGAATCCTCTAACAGACTCCTGTCCCCCTCCTCGGCGCTGGTCACATCTGTGTCAGTCTGCTCCGGTGCGGCTGTTGCACTGGAAGCCTCACCACTGGTGTCCGTCCCCTCTCCCTCTCCACATACGGGAGCTGCTGCATAGGAGAGAGAAGTACTGTGAGATGAGTGGCATCAACAGAACTAACACGTGCCAATAGATGTGCATCCTAGAAAGAGGTGTGCAGCACATTGCATGCCACTCTGTGCACACATATATCTTGCCACCCAAAATCTCAACACAACGGTGCATGTCCGCCACACATCCTGCCATAAGTGCCCCAGGTGACTCACACAGCACACCATCCTGCAGTTGGCTCACATCAGACACAGCACCAAAATGGCCTGTGCACACACACTGTCCCGATGTTGGCAAGGATGAACACCACGACATGGTGCACATCACCTACATGTGTGGAGCAGTAGGGGACCACACAGACTACAACATACCAGCCCACAATGACCCTGCACACATGCCATCCACCATATCGAGTCCATGGGCACATCTACTGTTGCACATTGGCCTCAGATGTCTGACTATCTGAGGTCTGGAATTGCACGCATTCATTGAAACGCATTCACAGTTGGCACACTGGCATTCCCATCCATCTGAATTCACACACTACCCCACAGCAGAAGGTACCTGAAGGCCACAACTCCAAATGTAAGAGAGATGCACAGTGCTAAAACTCACTTCATGAAGCACCGTTTGGGCAAAAGCATGGCACATACACCCAGCACAGAGGCCACTCCCAAAACATTGCACCACACAACCAACGTCACACAGCTGAAAATTTGCACACTCTGTAGACACATGCACCCACTCCCAGCCAAAGGCAGCCTGGAACACATACTCACCCCTGGCTCGCTGCTGATGCTCCTTCAGTTGTCTGTCCAGCTCAGGTTGTGTGACAGCCAGGATGCGGGCCATTAGTGGTGTCATGCTGCGCCTAGCCAACCTGCCAGTCCGAGGAGCAGCCCCACCGTCATCTCGGCCACGTTCTTGCTCAGCCGGCAGATGTCGTCCCACCTTTATGACAGTGGGTGCGCCTTCGGTTTGACACACCCAGATCCCGGACTCTGGAGGCAATGGCCCTCCACACGGCTTTACGCTGGTGGACCTTCAGCTGCAGGCAATGGGAGACAAGAGGGCTGAGGTTCCAGTGACACAATGCACAATGACAACACAACGAAAATGCAGTAGCACGACAGTGACTCATCCAAAACTCCAGCTACAACTGTCACATAGCCAACAATTGCTGTGAATATGGTGCAATGTCATTGGTCAATCAGACGTACAGGCATGCATCTTCGATGGTGGACACAGTACCTCCACATCCCATTCACATGCAGGATACCAACACAGCAAGCAACGTGTAGTCTGGCTGCAGCTACTGTCTGCAGTTACCTACAACTACACATAGAGAAGATAGCAAAACATGTGTCTTGTTGTTGGACTCACTGTGTCCAACACTGCGCATTCCTAAGTGTCCTAGCCCTGTGAAAGCCTCACTGTGTCCTGGAACTCACATAGAGTGACAACAACTGTCATACACACACCCTTCTCCCACGCCTGCTCCTGTGCAATCTACATGCCAGAGATGGTACTTAGATGAAGAGGCGTGACCCAAACACACATGGAACACACTGTACATGCAGTGATGTGGACATGTGGCATTCGGCGGGGACTGTGCAGGGCAGGTGGACTGACACTGAGTGGGTTAATTTGGAGCAACACAGCCATTCACACAAATGATAACTGGCCAGACTCCTGCATCCCCAAAATGCAGCTGCACTGTATGGCTGACACTACAGGACATGTCCCTCTACTCAGGATAGGCATGCAGGGTAACGTGTGAAAGAGCCCACCAAGCCCTTCCCGCTGTAGTAAACATGATAGGCAGTGCAGTCCCTTGAGGCAGCAGGTGGAGGGTGGCAGCCAGCAGTCCCTTGAGGCAGCAGGTGGAGGGTGGCAGCCAGCAGTCCCTTGAGGCAGCAGCAGCAGGTGGAGGGTGGCAGCCAGCAATCCATTGAGGCAGCAGCAGCAGGTGGAGGGTGGCAGCCAGCAGTCCCTTGAGGCAGCAGCAGCAGGTGCAGGGTGGCAGCCAGCAGTCCCTTGAGGCAGCAGCAGCAGGTGGAGGGTTGTCAGTCAGCAGTCCCTGGTAGCTGTGGGAATGTGGTGCACCCTCCCACACATATATAGGCCCCTGGGGCTGTGTCAGTGGTCCCAGGGTGCTGCTATTGGTGTACCAGGTCTGCCTCATTCAAATACATCCAATGTCCGCCTCCGCGGTGGCGGTGCACGCCTACCGCGATTTTCAAACTCGCATCAGGCTACCGCGAGGCTGCTTCCCATTGGCTGCAAGGGCATGGTCCATGCCGGTGACACACCGTAGGGTCCATGTGCGCGCTACCGCGGTGGTGCATCTTTTGAATGCCTCCAGTGACCGCCTCCGCGGGGGTGGTGCACGCCTACCGCGATTTTCAAACTCGCATCAGGCTACCACGAGGCTGCTTCCCATTGGCTGCAAGGGCATGGTCCATGCCGGTGACACACCGTAGGGTCCATGTGCGCGCTACCGCGGTGGTGCATCTTTTGAATGCCTCCAGTGACCGCCTCCGCGGGGGTGGTGCACGCCTACCGTGATTTTCAAACTCGCATCAGGCTACCGCGAGGCTGCTTCCCATTGGCTGCAAGGGCATGGTCCATTCCGGTGACACACCTCAGGGGCCAGGCGGTAGGCACCGCCATATGTCTGCCAGACAGTGCCTGGAGTGACCGTGATTTGGGTAGCGGTGTATGGTGACCGCCATTGTCACATACATATCTGGCGGTGTCACCCGCGATCGTGCCTGGGTTATGGGCGGTGCCACACCTCAATCGTCAAGCGGTAGGCACCGCCATATGTCTGCCAGACAGTGCCTGGAGTGACCGTGATTTGGGTAGCGGTGCATGGTGACCGCCATTGTCACATACATATCTGGCGGTGTCACCCACGATCGTGCCTGGGTTATGGGCGGTGCCACACCTCAGTCGTCAAGCGGTAGGCACCGCCATATGTCTGCCAGACAGTGCCTGGAGTGACCGTGATTTGGGTAGCGGTGAATGGTGACCGCCATTGTCACATACATATCTGGCGGTGTCCCCCGCGATCGTGCTTGGGTTATGGGCGGTGCCACACCACAGGGGCCAGGTGGTAGGCACCGCCATATGTCTGCCAGACAGTGCCTGGAGTGACCGTGATTTGGGTAGCGGTGCATGGTGAACGCCATTGTCACATACATATCTGGCGGTGTCACCCGCGATCGTGCCTAGGTTATGGGCGGTGCCACGCCACAGGGGCCAGGCGGTAGGCACCGCCATATGTCTGCCAGACAGTGCCTGGAGTGAGCGTTAATGGAGTTGTGGAGTAGCTGTGCTGCACCTAACGTGGCCTCCAGCTCTCTGCATAGGCCAACATGTACAGTGCCCAGTGTCTCAACAATTGAAGGGTCCTCATGAGGGCAAATGCACAGAAGGGACATGTCACTCCACGTCACCAACACATACCATATATGGGTCGCCAGTACATTGCATGGGCACATACACTCGCACATGTCACATGTGCTGTGTAATGACATGTAGACTGTCCAGTTAATGTGTTGCATAGCATATGTAGATAATGGTCAATGTCTGTGTGTGCAATGTAACGCACACTGTCGTCTCATTTTCTGAACTAGGGGCATCAGCAACTGGCACATTGTCCAATGCACATGCACACACGTGTCCCCCACGCTCAGCCGGTGGTCAGTGTGTAGTTGAAGTGTACCATGTGCAACCTGTTTTGGTAGGTGTATCAGGGCCAGCAACATGGTGTTTTTGGGTAGTATTGCAATTAGTAACATATGCTGGGGGTCATACTCACAGGTATGCACACATATCTGTTAGTATATCACACTGTGCATGTGAATGAGCCGGAGGGGTGCACAGATAATTGCTGCTGGTAAGAGGACAGGTGTACGAGTAGTGTGCCTGATGTGTACCTACTTGTGAAGTGGCCAGTCGGTTAATGGTGCATGTTGTAAGACTTGGGAATGTGTCTGTTGAAAAAATTGATGTGATGCACATTTCATGGTCTTCTGCATTGACATCTGTGCACTGTGATCTGTCCTAGGAGGAGGAGGCCCAATATCCATCGTCCGTTCACAGTCCTGGCAGACATGGAGAATGAGGATATAATCCGCAAATTCAGGCTGGACCGACAAACCCTGCAGAACCTATGTGCCATGTTGGAGCCCCACCTGCAGCCACGTCGGACATATCCAACAGCTTTCACCGCAACATCTAAGGTGATGGCATGCCTGCATTTCTTTGCAACAGGCTCATTCCAGCACACGGTCGCAAGTGCAGGCGGGATGTCACAGCCGATGTTCAGCATGGTGCTGAGGGATGTCCTGTCGGCCATGATGCTGTACAAAGACAGATATATCCATTTTCCCAGGGGGCCTGAGTTGGTGGCTGTGAAGGGCGATTTCTATGCCCTTGGACATATCCCCCATGTCATTGGTGCAATTGATTGCACACATGTTGGGCTTGTGCCACCACAGGCACGTGAACAGGTTTACCGCAATAGGAAGCATTCACACTCGGTAAATGTTCAAGTGGTGTGCCTGGCGGACATGATCATCTCACACGTGTGTGCCAAGTTTCCCGGCTCAGCCCATGATGCCCACATCTTGCGCAGCAGCATCGTTCCTCAGCTGATGGCCAATCTGCTTCCTGAGCGTGCATGGCTTGTGGGTGAGTATGCATAGTGGATTAGAGTGGTGTGTGTGTGACATGCTGTTGTGTTGCATTTTGGGACTGCAAGGTTAATCTGTGTCTCTCACACCCAGGTGACTCGGCATATCCGAACCGCCCGTGGTTGCTGAGCCCATTGCGGAATCCCGTCACGCCAGCTGATGTGCGATACAATGATGCCCATGGGAGGACACGGCGTGTGATAGAACGGACATTTGGTCTCCTAAAATCAAGATTTCGGTGCCTGGACCGTACTGGAGGTGCCCTTATGTACTCGCCAGGGAAGGTGTGTCAGATAGTGGTGGCATGCTGCATGCTCCACAACCTGGCCATTCGCAAGGCAATACCCCTGATCCTGGATGACGATGATGAGCAGCCAAGGCCGCCGCCTGCAAATCAACCCGGATCCAGTGACGAGGGCAGTGGAGAGGAGGAAGGGGTCGACATGCGTCGACAGCTCATCACCCGCTACTTCACTTGAAGGTGAGTGACGATGTAGAAGGGACAAAATGGTCTGATGGTGTTGCTGTTGCTGTGTGGGTGTATGTGAGCTTGCTGACTGCAGCTTGGTGTTGACTCATTGCTGCCTGCCAATGTATGTGTGATTGGTTAGTGTGATACAGAATGTCTCTATGGTGACTGTTGCTCTGTGTAAAGTTTGTAGATCTGAGTACCTTGTTGACAAGTGTTGTGTGATGTGTGCAATGCCACACCCATACAAGTGACTCTTGTTCTGCGGTTTTCCCTAGGTCCCTTCAGCATCTCACTTGTTACCTACATTCCATTCCCCTGGACCATGTCCTACACGGTGAAGGTTGCACATCCTGTATTAAAGACGGAGCAGACACAACAACATGTGTGTAAGGTGTATTTATTTACAACTGTGACATGCGAGGGTGGAGAAGATGTGAAGGGGGAATTGAAGAAGTGAGTTGACAGTCATGGTAGATGAGATACTTGAGTAGTCCCCACAATGATGTGGAGACCCAGTCCAACAGATAGATGCCATTCACATGGCAGTGTGGTGAAGGATAGTCCAAAAGGTCAATGCAGTGGTGCAGTGGTCTGCCATCATGGCTGGCTCGGGGACTAGCGTTTGGCAGGTGCTTTGGCACGTGAGTCCCCCTGGCCTTTCCTTGGACGGCCCCTCTTGCGCTTGACTGGAGGGGCCACTGCTGCAGGGGCAGTGGTGTCTGAGGACTCACCCCCTCTGTGGACGCAGGGGAGGATGATGAAGTGTCATCCTGCTGCCCAACAGGGGGAGGCGGAGGGGTAGAATGTTGCGCTTGCCTGTCCCTCAGAACCGCCACTAGCTGCCCCAAGAGGTCCACAATCTGTCCCATGCGTGTGTCCATGGACCTCAGCAGCAGGAGGTGCTCCCGAGATTCTTCCTCTAACCGGCCCATTCGTCCCTGGGCCTGTTGGTAGGCCCCAAGGACTCTGTCGATGTGGCCCAGGGCTTCCGTCCCAGGATCAGTCCCCCTCTGCATGACCCTGTCCCGACCAGCTGCACTGCTGCCACGGTCCTGTCCGGTCCTCACATTGGCCCGCTGCATCCTCTCCCTGGCCTCCGCAGTCGATGTGGTGGGCTGCTCAACCCCTGGGGCAGGGAGGGTGTTGCGGACAGCTGTGGTGGTGGTGGTGGTGGTAGTGGTTGACACACAGGCCGTGACAGCAGCTGTCAGAGGATGGTCAGGGGCTGCAGCTGATGTGGTTGGGGGGACAATGGGTGCCTGGGACTGGTTGCGGCCTGCCACACCAGATGGGCCAGCGTGGAGCTCCTCATCCAAGGAATCCAGGGAGTCCTCATCCAGTTGTCTCTGTTCCGGGGGGGGACTGGCTCTGCAGGGTGGTGTCATCCTCTGCAGTGAGTTCTTGGTCACCTGTGGGTCAGATGAGAAATGGTCATTGTGTTGCACCCATCAAAGTTTGTGTTAGCAGTGTTACATCAACTGTTTGTACATCCAGCAGTTGTTCACTGTACAAATTTGCATTGACCGACATCCAGTGATGCATTACAAGCTGTTGTGGTACATGCATTACTTGTCCATATTGGGAGTTGTCAAGACATGACATGCACAATATAATTTTCTGACATTGACAGTCTCATGTTGGCATCCTGTTATTGATCAATCATATGTCATCCATTTACGCGTATGTGTCACTTGTTGAGCCCTTGCAGCGGTTTACTCTGCACAGTGAGTGACCATTGTAGTTTCATGCATACCTTTTCAATGTGGTGTAGATATCTGTATTTGCAATTCCAGACATGCTTAAGTTTGCTTTAATTAGATCCTAGGTGGTCTGGACCACTGCTACTGTCAGATGGCATGTAGTGGTGTGCATGGTTGTGCTCGGAGTTCCATCTACATGTGTTTCAGTCATTCACACTTTGGTTGCTGTCACAGTTTCATTTTCTTAGGTGTGTGCACACTATAGTTGCCAATACTATCTGGGTGTGCAGTTGTGCATTGAGAGGCCTGGTGTCCTATGCCAACATGTTTTTTTAAATGCATATCTGGCTGCATGTTGTGGCTGTTGATATGTTGTGTTTGCTGTGTTTTCCTTGTATTTGAGAGACCTCTCTGTGTGTGTATGATGAGGGCTTCCATCTTGGTCCAGTGTGGGACAAGTCAGCATGATATGTCCACATGCCAGTTCTTTTGAAGTGTACATTGCAATGACTGACACATGCATGTTGGTGCCAGGAAGTAATGGGTCTTGTGTGCTGGCGGTCAGGTGGGCCCGTGTGAGTTGTTGTGCAAGCTTCCCAGCCCCACACACCCCGACCTGTGAGATGCGGTTACCTACCTGTGAGTTGGGTGGGTAGCATACATTGCCTGCCACATGCTTCTTATTGGGGGTGTAGTGTCCCATCCTCCATAGTGGTGGAACAGCATGCATGTTGCATTTTGTGGGACGGATAGCCAAACACACTACACCGTCTCACTGTGTAGATGGCTAACTACCGTTTGAGGTGAAGGTGAGCAATGACATGGCTATGTGACTTGGTAGAAATCTTTGGATGGAATGTGCGTGTGGTGAGCATGATGTGTGTGTGGCTTTTTGTACCCATTGATTTCAGATTACATTTGGTCATGGGGTATAGCCCACCATCACTGTTGTCCCAGCTATCTGGCTGTGGGGTTCACTCCCCCGACATTTGAAGGCACAATAGGGCAAGGGGTATAGTCTCGTAGCACAGTGGTGACATACAGCAGGGTGAAGATCTCACCCAGCATACATTTCCACACTGTCATGGTTTCATGGTATTTGTGGACCTGAGAACATGAGCACAGTACTGGTGAAGCAGTTGTTCCAGGGCATCCATACACTGACATGTTGTGGTCAACAGTGGTGTGTGTGTGAGATGTACTCAGCCCTGTGCAGACAATGTGTGGTTTTGGGGCCAGACTATACCAGCACTGTTCAGACAGACAGTGTGAGATGTGAACATTGTCAATGCATACACACATTGGTGGTCCAAACAAGACACCTTTGACAATTTAATTCAGACAAGGTGCTGTTCTGCAATTCAGTGCAGCACTGTGGTAGCTGGGTGTGTTGCAGGACATTTGGGATGTGCTTAGTTTAGCATTGTGAGTCCCAGCTGCAGTGTAGTTTTTGGGTGCACTGCACTTCCACTGTTTACATTGCAACACTGTGGTATGACATGGGTGATTTGCACTTTGCCATACAAACGGCCAGACACTGCTGCAGGGCAGCATGATCGTTGTTAGTGTTGCAGTGTGTGATGCCTGGCACAGTGTACACAATGTGGGTCAATTTTGAACAGAGACTTGTGCATGGTGACTACAACACAACTGTTTTGCATTATTTGTGTTGGTGACTGTGGACTAAGTGGCATGGTGTCATGTGCGGCTGCACAGACGTCACATGCCTATGAGTGGGACTAGTGCTCCATCCTGCTCAGCTGTGGGACAAGGGGGCCAGGTGGGAGTTGTAGTGCAGGCCTCCCAAACACCCACCCACCTCCCTGTAAAGATGGCTACCTACCTGTTAGGTGAGGGTGAAGCACACAATGGCTGAGGCATGCTTCTGGGTGGGGGCAGTGCTCCATCCTGCTCAGCTGTGGGACAAGGGGGCCTGGTGGGAGTTGTAGTGCAGGCCTCCCAAACACCCACCCACCTCCCTGTAAAGATGGCTACCTACCTGTTAGGTGAGGGTGTAGCACACAATGGCTGAGGCATGCTTCTGGGTGGGGGCAGTGCTCCATCCTGCTCAGCTGTGGGCCAAGGGGGCCTGGTGGGAGTTGTAGTGCAGGCCTCCCAAACACCCACCCACCTCCCTGTAAAGATGGCTACCTACCTGTTAGGTGAGGGTGTAGCACACAATGGCTGAGGCATGCTTCTGGGTGGGGGCAGTGCTCCATCCTGCTCAGCTGTGGGACAAGGGGGCCTGGTGGGAGTTGTAGTGCAGGCCTCCCAAACACCCACCCACCTCCCTGTAAAGATGGCTACCTACCTGTTAGGTGAGGGTGAAGCACACAATGGCTGAGGCATGCTTCTGGGTGGGGGCAGTGCTCCATCCTGCTCAGCTGTGGGCCAAGGGGGCCTGGTGGGAGTTGTAGTGCAGGCCTCCCAAACACCCACCCACCTCCCTGTAAAGATGGCTACCTACCTGTTAGGTGAGGGTGTAGCACACAATGGCTGAGGCATGCTTCTGGGTGGGGGCAGTGCTCCATCCTGCTCAGCTGTGGGACAAGGGGGCCTGGTGGGAGTTGTAGTGCAGGCCTCCCAAACACCCACCCACCTCCCTGTAAAGATGGCTACCTACCTGTTAGGTGAGGGTGAAGCACACAATGGCTGAGGCATGCTTCTGGGTGGTGGCAGTGCTCCATCCTGCTCAGCTGTGGGCCAAGGGGCCTGGTGGGAGTTGTAGTGCAGGCCTCCCAAACACCCACCCACCTCCCTGTAAAGATGGCTACCTACCTGTTAGGTGAGGGTGTAGCACACAATGGCTGAGGCATGCTTCTGGGTGGGGGAGGGCTACATCCTGCTCAGCTGTGGGACAAGGGGGCCTGGTGGGAGTTGTAGTGCAGGCCTCCCAAACACCCACCCACCTCCCTGCAAAGATGGCTACCTACCTGTTAGGTGAGGGTGTAGCACACAATGGCTGAGGCATGCTTCTGGGTGGGGGCAGTGCTCCATCCTGCTCAGCTGTGGGACAAGGGGGCCTGGTGGGAGTTGTAGTGCTGGCAGCATGTACACATGTACCCATGGTGATGTTGCTAACTACCTTTGGGGGGCTTCAGGGGGAGTGTCTGTTGTATCTGTGAGAGATGTGTTGGGGGAGTGTTGTGCACATGAATGAATTTGAACCTAGGAGGTATTATTTTGTAATAGTGCAAGACAGTACATTTGTGTGATGTTAGGCATTTGTTTGTACTTACCAGCCTCCACTCCCCGGGTATTCCTGAGAGACTCTCTGGATGTAGAATGCCAAGCACCTTCTCCTCCCATTCAGTGAATGTTTTGAGTGGAACAGGAGGGCCACTGCCTGTCCTGTGAGCCAGCTCATGGTTCTTGGCTCTCTTCTTTTTGACCACTGCCTTCAGATCGTGCCACCTCTTCACGATTTCATCTCTATTGCGTGGCACGGTCCCTACTGCATTGACCTTCTCTACTATCCTTCTCCACATTTGCGTCCTTGTTGCTAGTGGTGTCTGTTGGACCTGGTTACCAAACAATTGTGGTTCTACCCTGATTATCTCATCGACCATGACCCTCAACTCACTCTCACTGAATTTGGGCATTCTCTGTGGTGACATGGTGTGTGATGTGTCAAGGTGTTTAGGGTGCAGGTTTGGAAGTGGTAGTGGTGGTTGTGATGTGTATGGTGTGTGCTGTGCAAAGGTGTTAGAGGTGCAGGTGTGGAAGTGGTGGTGGTGGTGGTGATGTGTGTGTGTTGTGCAGATTTGCCTCTCCTGTCATCTGTGGTGGATGTCCCCTCAGTTGTGGAGTTTTGCAAAGGATTGTGGTATGTTGGGGGCTGGATTTATACTGGTGTCTGTGGGTGTGTCAGGATGGGGTATTGGTAGCAGGTGTGGTGTGTGTGTGAACCTGGGATTTGTAGTTTTGGAGTTTACCATGGGGGTGTGTCTTTGGGCTGTGTTAGCTATTTTTGGGTGCATGCCTTGTTTGGTTGGTGCACTTTGTGGCCATGTTGTGTGTTTTTCTAGCGACCGCCATTTTTTTAACGGAGCGTCCGCAGTGGTGGCTCGGCTACGGCGCTTCCGCCGTCTCACTGATTCTTCGATGTTGTCGACCGCGGCGGTCGGAAACAGCGCACTGCACCGCGGGGATGTCGGGAATATCATAATTTCGATGGCGGTGTCTCCGCTGTGGTTGCGGTCGTTTGGGCTGTTTCCGCTGCGAAACCGACCGCCGCGGACGGGTTTGGGCCTTCTCCGCAGGCGAACGCGGTTTCTCGGGTCTCCTTTCCGCCGCGGTTGGATTTTTACCGCCGAGGATCCTAATCTAGCCGTCGGTTTTCCCGCGGTAGCGGCGGGCGGTGTTTTCCGCTACCATGGCGGTCGGTTGTTTTTCTGTCCGCCATCGTAATGACCTCCCTAGTTTCCATAGGAAAAGCATTTTTTGTTTTCCCAATAACTTTGGCGCCGGTTGACGAATCTTCGCGAAATTTTCAAAACTAGTGGCCCGCTCCGGTCAGCTCCTGTCTTGAAAGTTTCGGGGTGATTCTACAAGCGGGGGCTGAGAAAAAAGGGGGGACCCAAAATGTGTTTTCCCCATGTAATTTTCCATAGGAAACTTTAGACACAGCTACAGCCCGAACTGCTGAACGGAATTACGCCAAATTTGGCAAAAAGGTAGGTCTTGTTTCAAAAAGAGCCCTTTTTGTTCAATGGTGTAAATCCGTTCAGTAGTTCCTGAGAAATTTGAAAAAGAAAAAGTTTCGATATATAGGGACGCAGTGGATTCATGAACCCTCCCGGGCACGAGCTTCATTCTCATTGGCTGCCAACACTCCAAACTGGGAACTGTTGGCAGCCATTTAGACTCGGTAGAACCGAGTCACAAGAAAACAGTAAAATAAATGTTTAAAAACAAGAAAAGGGGACAGGGTAGAAACACTCTGACCCCTTAGGCCTGTTCAGGGGTCCCACAAGGACCCCAAGGCCTAAAAAGTATTTTTAAAAATAATTTCGGCAGAATGCGCGATGGAATCGCGAATCCCGCTGAATTTTTTTTTTTTTTTTAATGAAGCCCGCGCTTGATTTAAATGAGGCCCCCGGGTGGGCCAGGTCCCGGGGCATTGTCGTTTTTATAATTGCGGGGGCCCGCTGGGCCCCGCACCCTGGGACCACCACCTCCCCGGGGCTTTTAAAAAAAAATAATTAAACCTGTGGGGGGGCTTGAGCCCCCCACTCGCCCGAGGGACCACCACCTCCCCGGGGCATTAATAATGTACATTAGAGGGTCCGTTACGGACCCCGAGCCTCGAGGACCACCACCTCCCGGGGCTATGTAAATAAAGGGAGGGTGGCCGCTTGGTCCCCTCCTGGAGCCCTTGATGGCCCTGGGGACCACCACCCCCCAGGGCCGGCTCCTGCAGTGTGCTGGGGTGCCTACCCCCGGGACACTGCTGTTTGCTATGACAGGGCGGGAGCATGGCTTCCACCCTGTCATAGCAAACACTGGTTTGGTATTTGGAAGCGAGAGCAGGGAAACCTGCTCTCTCTTCCAAAATCCAAAGCAGATTGCTTTTCCACACGGGGAGGAGCATGTCAGCAGCTGCCCTGTGGAAAAGCAATGCCGGCTCCTGCAGGAGGGGGGGAGCCAGCGGGACCGTGGGGGCATTGGGGCTCCCCCCATGGTCCTTAACCATGAGGCCAGGTCCCGGGGGATGGGGTCCCCGGGGCCCAAAATGGCCGGGGAGGGGGATGGCAGTCCCCCCTCCTCTGTTTTTTTTTTAAACATAAAAAATGTATATTTGGGCATGCCCTGGGGGATGGGATCCCCGGGGCAAATGTAAATTAATGAAAGTGGATGGTTTAAAAAAAAAAAAATTGGGGTCGCGACCCTAGCGTGGCACCCAGCGCGGCCACCTGGTGTGAACGTGGGGGTGTGCGGCTCCCAGCGCGACCTCTGGTGTGAACGCGAGGGGTGCGCGGCGCTCAGCGCGGACCCTAGTGTGAACGAGATGGGTGCGCGGCTCTCAGTGCGGCCTCTGGTGTGAACACGAGGGGTGCGCGGCGCTCAGCGTGGCCCACTAGTGTGAACGCGATGGGTGCGCGGCTCTCAGCGCAGCCTCTGGTGTGAACGCGAGGGGTGCGCGGCGCTCAGCACGGCCCCCTAGTGTAAACGCAATGGGTGCGCGCCTCCACTTTATCTAAAAATATATATATATTAATATGTAAGAAAACAGAAGAAATTATATAATTTTAATAACAAAACAAAAAAAATAACAAAAACAATTTTTAGGATATTAAACTTAGAAAATATCACAAAAAAAATCAAAATTGCTGAACAAACCATAGGTTTAATGAACATTATAGTTAGAAATTAGCATTTAAAAAACCTTTGAAATTCACTGAAAAAACCATAGGTTTCAGGAACGTTATAGTTAGAAATTAGCATTTAAAAAACCATTGAATTTCACTGGAAAAAACCATAGGTTTGAGGCACGTTATAGTTAGAAATTAGCATTTAAAAAACCTTAAAAATTCACTGAAAAAACCACAGGTTTCAGGCACATTATAGTTAGTTGGACATTTCACTCGTACAAAACCAGAGAAATTCGGCCGTTATAGTTCGTTCAGCTAACTATAACTCGCGCCCCTTCAATGCACTGCTGATGACGTCACATATTACATCATTCATGACATGGTCAGTGACATCACTGATGACATCTCAAATGACATCACTGATGACATCACTGGTGACATCACCCATGTGAAAATCAGATGCACCTCCTCACACTCTAATATAACCTTTGATACACCCACTGTACAATACAGACTACCATTTTCTAAACCATCGACACATCAATACCAGTTACTACATACGCACTCACTGATTCCTAGGTCTACACACACATCCACTCATTCACCCATACAATCACTCATACATGCAGTCACTCATCAATACAACACTATCATATGCACTCATACACCTATACAGACACTAACACACCACCACTCATCCAGAGTTACTCACACACCTAGTCAGTCTTGTAAAGAATCAATCACACTTCCATTTACTGACCTATACAGTTATACACACACCACATCACTTTTTCAAACAGATACTAACACATACTTACTCTCTTATACAATCACTGATACAAGTACACACTCATCCATACAACCACTCTCACAATCACTGACTCTCATGTATAGTCATTTATATACTCCAACTCTCACATACACTGCCTTTAACATATGCAGTTACTCACACATGTACCACTGAGACATCCATTCACTCACCAACACACCCATACACACACTCACCCACCATACAGCTGTTTCCACATGCACTCTTGAACCCATACACCCAGTGAATCAATCACTCACACATCTATGCACAGTCACACACCTTCCACCCACCCACACACACACTCAGTCTCCCATACAAATACTCAGGCAACCAATCAATAACCCCTATAGACACTCATGTAGCTACTGACCATCCCATGCAGCAGCTTACACAACAACAAACAAACTGATACAGACATTCACACAGTTTAGTCACTAACCCATGCATTCACTAAGACACATTTAATCACTCACTTATACAGTCAGTCATGCACCTACTAAATCCTCCATCCAGACACTTATACACCCACTCATTCTTCAATACACCTTGGCATATATATAAAACATATTTAAACTTTAAACAAACACACAGTCACTGGATGATGTCATTAGTGATGTCATCAGTGATGTCATTTGAGATGTCATCAGTGATGTCATCAGTGATGTCACTGACCATGTCATGAATGATATAATATGTGACGTCATCAGCAGTGCATTGCAGGGGCGCAAGTTATAGTTAGCTGAACTAACTATAACGGACGAATTTCTCTGGTTTTGTACGAGTGAAATGTCCAACTAACTATAACGTGCCTGCAACCTGTGGTTTTTTCAGTGAATTTCTAAGGTTTTTTTAAATGCTCATTTCTAACTATAACGTGCCTGATACCTATGGTTTTTTCAGTGACTATATATATATGCTTGCTCAAAAGATTACGGAGCACTCACGGGGTAAGCTGCTTGTTGTTTTATTATTCAAATCCTGCAGACGCGTTTCGGCTGTTATGCCTTCTTCCATGCTATTGAATTAAAATACAGCTGGCACACCAATTTCTCAGTTTTAAAATAATCACTGTGTCACATTCATTGGTCGTTTTTCAGTCCATAAACATCAACAATGGACTACATGAACTGATGGTAAATATGTTTCTCACTGGCCGCCATGATGACAAGTTGTTATGCTGCAGTGTTCCAACTGGCGGCCCCCGTACATTTCCTTCATTTGTACTCCATGCAAGGGTAAGTGCCTCAATGTTCAATCACTCCTGTATAGGTATTCAACATACGGGACTGGCAGCACTTTAATTATTGTCCATGTTCAGTTCAGACACATGTCTAAGCTTCTGATAGGTGATATACATTGCTGTGACACCACGGCAGTGACCAGCCAAAGTGGTTGTACGTTGTGATGTCACACATTCTGCGACTACCTTCTCTGGTGAATTTTTTGTTATTGTCAAGGACAGAGGTAGGTGCACACGTGGAAGTGGGCCGCTACAGTATGTTCTGGTGGTGCTAGAGAGATGTCAGTGGAGTGGGGATGGTGTCAAGGGGTACTAGGTACTTGTTCTGTTAGTTATGGCTTCACATGGGATCTCTTACTCACCCCTTAATTTGCTTGTCTACAAGGAAAGCTCAGGTGGGTGAACATAGGAGGGAGCGCCTGCGGAGGGAGTAACCCAAAATAATATTTGTTTCATGAGTAGCTGGGAACAACACATTTTGTGACAAAGAAAGTTCAGGCTAGTCTCTCGCTGTCTATTATCTCACTGAATGAAAAGTGTTGCCTCCGAACAGCTTTTCTAATCAAAACTAAGGGTGGCGCACTGTGATGTGTCAAAATATACATATAACATTTCATGATATTGCAACAAATACATTACACAAAGCTTCCGCGCAGAATGTTGGTAGTTAAATTCTACGATTACTTAGTATATTATTGTGAAATTGGCTTATCGATAAATCATGTTTAACAAAATATGCAGTAATTTTCAATTTTCTCTTCCATCATGTATAAGAATGAGTAACTGGATCTGTGCTTCCACACTTCAGGTGCTCTCTCAGGTCCCATTTTAGTGCACACCCATGATAGACCCTTGGAGGAAGCCAGGGAGACCCTGAGGTATATCTTTGGCTGGTTTTGAGGGCTGGGTTTTGACAGAGCAGCTGTCAACCAGACATGTTACCAACAATATACACGGAGTTGGCTTTGTGTCCGCCCTTTTAACCATTGGCTTTCTTTGACCAGTCTCTTTCAGCCATTGGTTGGAGACTTTGTCAATCATGTCTTGGCTCAGCCCATTGAAATATTTCTCTCTCACCTCCACACCAGTGCTTGAATTGAACTGCATGGGGGACTACTTCGCAACAATAGCTCTCTCTGGGGTATATTCACATGAACTTGCGCTAAACATCGCCAAAATAGCTTACCGCAACTTCTCACATCGCAGTCCATCGCTTGAAAATAACGCTGTGTTAACGTGGCATTCACAACACGGCGATACCGTACGATAACCGCACGAGAACGTGGCGAATGTCCGCGAAACAACTAGCGCGCCGGCGATAACAATTGAAACCCTAACGCGAAAAAAGTTGTGATGGGCCCAATCGCGAAGAGACAATCCGCGATAAGGCGCGCAAGGCCTGCAATACACACACGTCAGGCGGGAAAAGCCACTACAAAAACAGAAAAAATATACACCAAACAAAAAAACACCAACAGCGATGCATGACGGAGTCAGGCGAAGCAGGCACAGGGGACGATCGGAACCCCACAAGCCCCCCGGAGCCCCAGCCAGGGCCCTCGGGGACAGGGAAGGACAAGAAGAAGAGGAAGCCACGGTTCAGTCCGCAGGAGAATCAGATCCTGGTCACGGAGGTGATAGGACACCATCAACAACTGTTCATCACCTCCACCGTGTCATTAGGCACAAGAAATGGAATATGGCAGTCCATCTTGGACAAGGTGAATGCTGTCGGAGTGCAGAGGAGGTCAATGGACGAGGTCAAGAGGCGATGGACTGATATCAAGCGCAAAACCAAGAGCAAACTCGCCAACAACCTCAAAGCAGCAATGCAGACTGGAGGTGGGAGTCCTGCGCCGCAGGAGGAGCTGGATGAGATGGAGGAGATGGTGTCCACAGTCATCAGTGTGGAGACGGTGGCAGGAGTTGGGGGCCCGGACACTGCTCCACAGGACCGGACACAACAGCAACAGGGTGAGTAGCGACCAGGTACTGGGGGGACGGGGGGAGATGGGCACAATGGCACACATGCACAAATAAGCAGACCACACTGCACACCCACAATGACTACGGATCATGTCCCTGATCCCCTTGCCATACTGCAGCACACATAGGAACACCAAGTACGTCACCCTCGACCCTCTGCCCAGAGTGGGCCCACCCCACACATCACACAGCTCACATACAACCCATGTACATGTGCTGAACCCAGCGAAGATGCGTATCCGTCAGCCACACTGACAATGCAAGAGATACTACATGACGAGTAGCATGGCTGCAGTCCAACTATCATGTCAATGTGCAGGCCACGACAGTGATGCGGCTGAGTGTGGGCCAGATCCGCAAAGGTGCAGGTCAGACTCGGACACCTCCACGTGCACAGAAAAACCCCTGACGTCAACTACACACCCACCTACCGACCATGACCACGAGTCACAACACGACGAAGGGCACAATTCACACTAGTCAGCAACATCTCAGCACTGTAGACGCACAGAAGTGAAAGGCACACTGCCTGAAAGGGATGAGTGGCAGCCCGGACAGAGCAGCAGGTGCGACTCAGCCACAGTGCAGCATACACACATAAGAATAAGAGCACCCCAACATTGCCAACAATGTGGTACATACTGAAACACTCCCACAACAGAATACAGGACACAACTGGTGCCGCCTGCGTGCACAAAATGGCCAAGGACATCTGGCATCGCAGGAATTTGTGACATGACAATGGACGAGTACAACCTGTAACCTGTATCAGTTTTATTAACACATGCAGTGCCAGTGGACCATTTGTACTGTCCCATCAACATACAGGACGGACACAAAGTGTCGTGCTCAGGTGAAGAAATTGGCAATGAGGGTGTTCCTACGGGCTATTCCTGCTGCAGCTGCAGTGGGGTGTGGGCCACCTGCCCCATCGTCCTCATCATCGTCCGGTGCATCTGGCACTGGGATCCATGGGGCATTGGAGCGCACACAGATGTTGTGCAAAACACAACATGCAACGATCATCTTGCACACAATGTCTGGCCTGTACAGGAGCCTTCCGCCTGTGATGTCCAGGCACCTGAAACGTGACTTCAACACGTCAAATGTGCGTTCCACGATGCCCCTGGTGCGTTTGTGGGACGCATTGTACTGCCTCTGGGCATGTGTGTTCGGGTCTCGGAGGGGTGTCATCATCCAAGTGCATATCCCTGATCACCTATGACAGTGCAGAGAGAGATGAGTCAATAGGTGATTCGGCATGATGTGTTGGCAGGCACACTAGTCCAGTGACGCCTGTGCTGGCTGTGCATGGGGTGAGTGTAAGACAGCCCCCAGGGAGTGTTTGGTGCTGGCAACAACTACAACAGTCATCACTCAATCAGAAACTCAAAGTACAAACAGCAAGGGACCATGACTTGAGGTGCACAGAGTTAGTGGCCCCGGATGCACAGCGGCCGGCATGGGCACACCTCCATGGGACGGTGACTTGCGATGCACTGGGTTAGGCCCATGGGAGCTGAGCGGGTCCTAGTCGATGTCCAAGGTGACTGTCCCTGAGTGTATCGTGGGACAGTGGAAGGTGTTCCCCCAGGGCATGATGCAGAGGGCACAACCAAGCAGCAACAGGCAACATGGGAGATATGAAGGCCACAGACTCATGCCAAACACCAAGTCTGTACCTGCCAGATGATGAGGACGACAACCCCAGGCCACAGACTCAGACGCCACCAAAGTTCAACCAGAGAGTGACCATGACTCACGGCGCACGGAGTCAGTGGCACCAGGGCTGCAAGGGGATGCAGTCTGCGATGAGGCATGTACATTGGTGTACACTCAGCCATTCAGAAATCAAGACCCAGTCACAAATGTGGGACCTACTTGACGCAGTGTCGGCCGGTGGCAGCGGTGTGCGTGGGCCAACCGCAGTTCAGCCAGCTCCTCCTGGAACTCCCACACACGGCGTTGGAATGTCATGTGGCGATGACATGTGGCTCACGGAGGCTGAGGCACCAGAGATGAGCATGTGTGCAGCCTGCGACGATGCCGTGCCCTGGCTGGTCCTGCCTTGATGTGATTGGTGTGAGGCCGGCTGCCCAGCAGTGCATGCCGGAGCCAATAGTCTGCAGGGGCCCACATACACGTGTCGCCGGCTTGCGTTGAACAGGGTTAGTGGCACCACGTGTCGCCGGCTTGCGTTGAACAGGGTTAGTGGCACCACGTGTCGCCAGCTTGCATTGAACAGAGTTAGTGGCACCACATGTCGCCGGCTTGCGTTGAACAGGGTTAGTGGCACCAGGTCAGTTGTTGCTAGTGTTCGGTCACCTCCGTGATGAGGATACGGCTTTCATCCGGACTGAACCGCATCTTCCTCTTACTCCTCTCCGTGCGTTCACTGGTATGGACTCTGCCATTCATGAATCACGACTAAGTGCTGGATGTGGGACCTACTGGACCGCAGTGTAGGCCGGGGGCAACGGTCAGCACGGGCCCACAGACACGTGTCGTGTGCTTGCGATGCAGAGTTTGGGACACTGATTGAAGGGAGTTCAGTGATATAAACACTGCAATTAACATTTGGTCACTGCCATTCATAACTCAAGACTCAGTTCCATATGTGCCACCAACTGGGCCGAATTGTACGCCGGTGGGGTATGTCAACGAGAAAGGAGTACTGTGGGCCTGCATCGTGGAGGCCAGCGATGGTCTGCGGAGGCTGCCAAGGTCGCGGGCCTGGGGCTTGGAGTTTGCACCGGCACGTGGTGGGTCCTCTTTGACACACGCCGGTGTCGGCAGGTGAGCAGAGCGGCCTTGGTGCGCTGGGGCAGGCAAGACGGGTCTGGGGTACCAAAGGGGATGATGGACGGAGCGTTAGAGCAAATCAAACACTCACCCCCAGTCAACTGATCTGGGATTAATCCATCATCATTCTTTAGCTCACTCCACCACCCCAGTTCAGACATGGCCATATGCAAATCAGTCTGACCCTGTGCCTCATGGGAACAGTCCAGCCCGAACTGCCAAGCCATGTCTTCCCTGGACCGGAAACAAGCATCCTGGGACCGGTTTCAGGTTCAAAACCCTCATCAGCCAGGCTATCTTAAATCCAGTGGCAAAGTGAGCAAGGGACCCACGTCTGGGCATACCCTGCCAACTTAGGGCGAACAAAGCGATACCAAAGGGGATGATGGACGGAGCGTTAGAGCAAATCAAACACTCACCCCCAGTCAACTGATCTGGGTTTAATCCATCATTATTCTTTAGCTCACTCCACCACCCCAGTTCAGACATGGCCATATGCAAATCAGTCTGACCCTGTGTCTCATGGGAACAGTCCAGCCCGAACTGCCAAGCCATGTCTTCCCTGGACCAGAAACAAGCATCCTGGGACCGGTTTCGGGTTCAAAACCCTCATCAGCCAGGCTATCTTGAATCCAGTGGCAAAGTGAGCAAGGGACCCACGTCTGGGCATACCCTGCCAACTTAGGGCAAACAAAGCGATACCAAAGGGGATGATGGACGGAGCGTTAGAGCAAATCAAACACTCACCCCCAGTCAACTGATCTGGGTTTAATCCATCATCATTCTTTAGCTCACTCCACCACCCCAGTTCAGACATGGCCATATGCAAATCAGTCTGACCCTGTGCCTCATGGGAACAGTCCAGCCCGAACTGCCAAGCCATGTCTTCCCTGGACCGGAAAGAAGCATCCTGGGACCGGTTTTGGGTTCAAAACCCTCATCAGCCAGGCTATCTTGAATCCAGTGGCAAAGTGAGCAAGGGACCCACGTCTGGGCATACCCTGCCAACTTAGGGCGAACAAAGCGATACCAAAGGGGATGATGGACGGAGCGTTAGAGCAAATCAAACACTCACCCCCGTCAACTGATCTGGGTTTAATCCATCATCATTCTTTAGCTCACTCCACCACCCCAGTTCAGACATGGCGATATGCAAATCAGTCTGACCCTGTGCCTCATGGGAACAGTCCAGCCCGAACTGCCAAGCCATGTCTTCCCTGGACCGGAAACAAGCATCCTGGGACCGGTTTCGGGTTCAAAACCCTTATCAGCCAGGCTATCTTGAATCCAGTGGCAAAGTGAGCAAGGGACCCACGTCTGGGCATACCCTGCCAACTTAGGGCGAACAAAGCGATACCAAAGGGGATGATGGACGGAGCGTTAGAGCAAATCAGACACTCACCCCCAGTCAACTGATCTGGGTTTAATCCATCATCATTCTTTAGCTCACTCCACCACCCCAGTTCAGACATGGCCATATGCAAATCAGTCTGACCCTGTGCCTCATGGGAACAGTCCAGCCCGAACTGCCAAGCCATGTCTTCCCTGGACCGGAAACAAGAATCCTGGGACCGGTTTCGGGTTCAAAACCCTCATCAGCCAGGCTATCTTGAATCCAGTGGCAAAGTGAGCAAGGGACCCACGTCTGGGCATACCCTGCCAACTTAGGGCGAACAAAGCGATACCAAAGGGGATGATGGACGGATGTTAGAGCAAATCAAACACTCACCCCCAGTCAACTGATCTGGGTTTAATCCATCATCATTCTTTAGCTCACTCCACCACCCCAGTTCAGACATGGCCATATGCAAATCAGTCTGACCCTGTGCCTCATGGGAACAGTCCAGCCCGAACTGCCAAGCCATGTCTTCCCTGGACCGGAAACAAGCATCCTGGGACCGGTTTCGGGTTCAAAACCCTCATCAGCCAGGCTATCTTGAATCCAGTGGCAAAGTGAGCAAGGGACCCACGTCTGGGCATACCCTGCCAACTTAGGGCGAACAAAGCGATACCAAAGGGGATGATGGACGGAGCGTTAGAGCAAATCAAACACTCACCCCCAGTCAACTGATCTGGGTTTAATCCATCATCATTCTTTAGCTCACTCCACCACCCCAGTTCAGACATGGCCATATGCAAATCAGTCTGACCCTGTGCCTCATGGGAACAGTCCAGCTCGAACTGCCAAGCAATGTCTTCCCTGGACCGGAAACAAGCATCCTGGGACCGGTTTCGTGTTCAAAACCCTCATCAGCCAGGCTATCTTGAATCCAGTGGCAAAGTGAGCAAGGGACCCACGTCTGGGCATACCCTGCCAACTTAGGGCGAACAAAGCGATACCAAAGGGGATGATGGACGGAGCGTTAGAGCAAATCAAACACTCACCCCCAGTCAACTGATCTGGGTTTAATCCATCATCATTCTTTAGCTCACTCCACCACCCCAGTTCAGACATGGCCATATGCAAATCAGTCTGACCCTGTGCCTCATGGGAACAGTCCAGCCTGAACTGCCAAGCCATGTCTTCCCTGGACCGGAAACAAGCATCCTGGGACCGGTTTCGGGTTCAAAACCCTCATCAGCCAGGCTATCTTGAATCCAGTGGCAAAGTGAGCAAGGGACCCACGTCTGGGCATACCCTGCCAACTTAGGGCGAACAAAGCGATACCAAAGGGGATGATGGACGGAGCGTTAGAGCAAATCAAACACTCACCCCCAGTCAACTGATCTGGGTTTAATCCATCATCATTCTTTAGCTCACTCCACCACCCCAGTTCAGACATGGCCATATGCAAATCAGTCTGATCCTGTGCCTCATGGGAACAGTCCAGCCCGAACTGCCAAGCCATGTCTTCCCTGGACCGGAAACAAGCATCCTGGGACCGGTTTCGGGTTCAAAACCCTCATCAGCCAGGCTATCTTGAATCCAGTGGCAAAGTGAGCAAGGGACACACATCTGGGCATACCCTGCCAACTTAGGGCGAACAAAGCGATACCAAAGGGGATGATGGACGGAGCGTTAGAGCAAATCAAACACTCACCCCCATTCAACTGATCTGGGTTTAATCCATCATCATTCTTTAGCTCACTCCACCACCCCAGTTCAGACATGGCCATATGCAAATCAGTCTGACCCTGTGCCTCATGGGAACAGTCCAGCCCGAACTGCCAAGCCAAGTCTGGGGACCAGCGGCTTGGGGTGCAGCAGGCGCACAGGGTCGCAGGCCCCGCCGCTCACGGCCTCGGCCTCATGGCTGGCTGAGAAGCGCCGCTCTGGCAGACATGTTGGCCATTTCAGAAGAGAACCACGCCCAGTGCGACGGGGTTTTTATTCACACCCCGACGCAGGCCTGGCATACGCAGGGCCAACCCACTCCGCTCACGCCTACAGGGGGGGACGTAATGAGTGACATTTCCGCGTTATGCCCCACAGCCTGTGGTGACATGGTAGAGTCCACTGGCCACTACACTCCATGCACCAGCAGTTAATGTCCACATGGCCATTTCCGTGGTTTGCACACGGAAGTCTGTCCAGCACATCCACGCCACACTTGGCATTGGGTAGGTTCTCATTCATTAGTCACTTGCCTCTCTCGCCCATGCCTGCTTCCAGTCTCTCCTCACATTCTGCTGTTGTGTGGCTGTGGTGCCATGCCGTAGCTGGGTGTGTTCCACGGCAAGCCCAGGTTCCCAATGGAGTCGTGTTGTCGTGTCTGTTCGGTGGGCATGTTGTGTGGCATGTTGCATGTAGTTTTGCTGCGTGCCCATTGCCAGTGTCGTGAGTTGCATGACTGTGGAGTTGAGGTGTGTGGTGTGTTCATTTGGTATCTACCAACGAGCAATGCATTTCCATAGGTGCCATCCTGGAAGCGCTGGTTGATGATGGACTGTCGGTAGATGAATGAATCATACACACTGCCTGGGTAGTTGGCCACAACATTGGTGAAGAGTCCCCGGTGTTCCACTATTGCCTGCACATTGATGGAATGCGTGTGCTTTCTGTTGCGGTAGTTGTGTGCAGTGTCGGCAGGGGGCACAAGTCGGACATGTGTGCAGTCAATAGCCCCCAACACGTGAGGGAATCCAGCTATGGCGTAGAAGCCCTGCTTGGTCTCCAGCTGCTCCTGCGCAGTGTGGGGGAAGTGGAGATGCTGGGGTACCAGGCTGATGATGGCATCCAGGACTGGTGTGATGAACTTGGATAGGGCTGGCTGTGAGACTCCTCCGACTCTGGCAGTTGTGGTTTGGAAGGTACCAGAGGCCAACATGTGCAGCACAGCCAGCAGCTTTGTCTGCGGAGGGATGTTGGTTGTCCGCTGTGTTGGTACCGTCAGCCTGTGGGCGATGTGGGTCAGGATGTGGAGGATGGTTGTCCTTTTGAGCCTGTAGTGGGCAATGACCTCCTCTGGCGTTAAGTCTGTGAGGCTGGTGCATTTACGGTAGGTCCGCTGTCTTTGTCTACGCTGCCTCTGTGGTGGTCCGGGGGGGCGGGCGGGTCCTGGGGGTGGTGGCGGGCATGGGGGTGGTGGCGGTGGGTGTTGTGGCCCTCTTGGGTCTCTGAGCTGCATGATCAGTAGCTCCATGGCGTCTGTTGGTCTTCAGGTGTGGCTCTGGTCTGAGCTCCCTTTCGGACTGCAGGTGGTCGTCCCGCTTAGCACCAGCAAAAGGCAGGTGTTAAATACCTGCTGCTACCGCGGCTTATCGCCGGTTTTTGACTCGCATCGCAGATCTGGCTGTCCGTTGAGAATCACGCGGTGTTGTCTTTTCGTGTGTTTTTGCACGGACACGCCTATTCTGCATCTCATTAGCGTTAGTTGGCGGTGTCAACCGTGGCGATGTTTTTTGCGGCAGCTATCGCGGGTTATGTGGTGATGTGGGCAGTTAGCTCCAGCTTGCGAAAGGGGCGGTAATTCTATCCCCACTTTTGCTGCGCTAAAGTGCCGATAACTCGGCGATAAGTCCTTGTGAATATGCCCCTCTATCTGTTCTTACCTGCTCCCTCCCATGCGGTGTATGCATTAGCACATTAAACCCAGACCTACTGAGTTTAACAATGCTTGTACTAAGCAGAAAAAAATCTGGGAGGCTGAAACAGGACTGGATAGGAGCGCATGAAACCCCAGTGACG
This sequence comes from Calotriton arnoldi, assembly GCA_963921515.1. Classification (NCBI taxonomy): domain Eukaryota; kingdom Metazoa; phylum Chordata; class Amphibia; order Caudata; family Salamandridae; genus Calotriton; species Calotriton arnoldi. Next base: position 769,688 of record CAWUFW010008631.1, on the reverse strand, counting down.
CTACCAATCCCAGCCGGCTGGCACACTGGCACATCAAGTGCTTCCAAAGTGTGCTGACACTATACATGCTTGTGGGGTCAATGCTGTTGTCCCTGATGACAAAAGGCCCATGTGCCACATTAGAATTCCATAGGAGGGTCCTGCTTACACTTTAAGACGAAATGTACAAAATGAAATGTGAGGAAAACAGGAAGTTTGATACTAAAATTTAGAAAAAGCAGATGTCTAAAAAATGGTAGTTTTAAAACATGCAGTTTTTATTTTGAAAATGCTAAAACTATAAGACCACAAATAAGGATTTCAGTAAGGGAATTAGTTTGTGTTAGCGTAATGCAAAGGATGTGGGCTAGCAAAATTTGGTGTTAAGGATAAGGTTAGGATTAGGGGCGGAGTGAGGGATACGTGCAAGAGCAGAGGTTAGGGTTAGGTTACGTTAGTGATGGGGATTTGTTTTGGGCTTGGGTTATAGTTAGGGTTAGGGATACATTTGGTAATACAGTGACGCAAAGGGGTTGGGCAGGGGTCAATGTCGGGGTTAGGGCTGGTGTAAGGGATGAGATGGGGAAAGACAAGGCTGGCATTAGGGATGGGTGATGAAGAGCTGCACAAGATTGGGAAAGTGATGAGGTCACTATTCAAATTAAGGGTAGAATTTACAGTAGATGAAAGTTAGGGTACTGAGGTCAGAATTAGGGTGAGCATCAAATTAAGGACTAGAGTTAGGATAAGGGGTAGGTGTTATGTTTAGGGGGTTTTAACTGGAATGGAGACTGAGTTGGAGGGTGGATGTAGACTCCTAGTCCAATCTGCTGTGCCCTATGCCCTGGCTCCTTCTGGCACGCAGACCGTGTTTGAGGTCCGGCTTTCTCTCTGCTTATTTAATATGGGAACTAGTTGTATCTTGAACTTGTTCAATGTTGCTTTCATCCTAATTGAACTCAGACACCATCCAGACATTCACAACACTGTGTCCTTCTGCAGTACTTCTCAGCCCTCTCATCTAACATTACATCAGGATCTCAATTCTAAGAGTTTTACACATTGGCAGATGTGACCTCCAGAGCCATACCCAGTATTGCAACTCTCGCCTCCACACCAGCCTGAAATATTCCACATCTGGGCTCCAAGGCTTAAGCTGTCGTGGACACAATGTTGCAGATCTGGGCCCAGACTTACTAAGACTCACACAGCGCTGGGTTGCGTAGCATTGTGTGAGAATGTGTTGTGCTGCATTATGTGACTTTATTGTGCAATGGATGCACCATATTTACTATACAGCGTACCATGACGCAGGAGCGAGAGATGCATCATGCAAGGTTGTAGTTTTGGCACAATGCGCTATAACGCAACTCCTACCTACGTGATACAAAGGTGATTTGCATGTTGGAAGACACCTTTAGTTGACGCAAGTCAGATTGCATCACACAGGTGTCCAATGCATGGCACAAAAGTTCAAAAAGCCATTCAGCTGTAAAGATTGTTTTTTTCCAACACACCACCATTTTAGAGGCATGTAAGAAGCATCTTGGAGGTAGGAGGGCACTGTCACTGAAGTTGGGTCTGACATGCAGACAAAAAGGGAGAGAAAGCTGAATTTCGGTGAGGAGGAAAGCCAAAGTCTGTTCCTTGAGGTGACAAGAGATGTGTATCATTTGTTTGTCACCTCAAAACCATTAGCCAAGAAGGATGCTCTATGGTAAGCAATTGTGGAGAAGATCAACAGCATGTCACCAACAAGAAGGACTGTAGTTGAATGTAAAAAAAAGGTGAAATTTTCCTTTTTATACGTAATACAAAATGATAATAATAAAAAATAAAAAAAGGTGACATGATCACAAATGTAGGACCAAAGAAAAACTGACCAGGAAACGGAAGGCTGCAATGAGGACCGGAGGAGGACTGGGTATCCAGGAAGAGTTAAACCTATTGGAGGAGCAGGTGGGATCACTTATGACAACTGACTTGGTTGCCAGAGTCAAGGGCATGGGTGGTGCTGACGTTGAGGACCAACTAAATGTACAGGGGGAGTTATAACATAATGCATGTATGATATATGTTAACTTTGCCAATATGATTTGCTATAAACATAGTAAAGCAAATCTTACATGTAAGCACACGTAGGTCAGCTGTGGAAGATACATAATTGACGGCACATAATCATATAGTGCAGATCATGCAGAAATACGTGGCTAACTGCACAATTTCTATCATTAATGAAGATGTGTGTATGTGTAGAGGTATACAGATGTGTATGGGTATTTGTAACATTGCTACATACGCCCAAGTCATTTTTGAAGCACACAAATCTGGCTTCACACAAACATACGGCCTAGGTACTACATTGCCATGAAAAGTGGGCCCACAAGCCAATTTGGAGGGATGAGTAGTTTGAAATGGAGTGTACAGCAGTATCTATAAATCTATGATACAGGCACAGAATTCATATACCTGTTATCTGCAGTGCTTTGTGTGTTGCCTAGTTACACATCTTGCACACCTCCACCAAAGCCACATTTTACCTGCACTGCAGGCTTGTATGTTTTTAAAAGATTGTGTCATACCTTCACAAATTCCATATGTATCAACCATACACAGAGGTTGTGATTTAAGATCCAAGAGATGGCTTGGCTTAGCCTCACTCTTGACACAAAACACTTCAATACCTTAATATGTGTCAAAGGTCCACAATGGCACAAGTATGGGTGTATTTTAAAGAATAAACATGCCGTTCGACATGGCTAGGATCATAATGGGATGGAATTTTACATGGATGGGAAGGGAGGGAACATCGCCTCTCAATTCACCTTAACAACATAAACTTGAAGGAGAATCCCTATTCCATTTAATGTAAAATGACTCCCAATGTTGTGTCAAATGCTCTATCTGATCAAATCTTACAACACTTGTAGGAAACCAATGTGAAATTTGGTGCAGCTGGTGAAGGAAAGTGTGCAGAGCTTCAGTTAGCACCATTGACCCAAAAAGTTTTGCATGGCTATCATCCATCCTGATGGATCTCTGTAGAGTGAAGAGTCGTAAATGTAGGAAATGTAGGCAAATCTGTGAGTCTGTGTGTGTTATAGTCGTAAATGTGTGTGGATGAGAAGATGTCATGTTTGGCTTATATCTGGTGAACATGGTGAGAGTAGAGATTTAAAATCAATTGAGCTTTCTCAGTCTAGAAGTTACAAGGAATATGCAGGTGTGTCTACCAACGTCCACAGTCTATGAAGACTACTGTGATGTGAAATCCTGTTCTGTAGATAAATTGATGTCTTCAATTAATCTTTTTAAATGTTTATCTTGTCTGAACCTAGAACTATGTAGTGATGTATATGCATAATTAATATGTGTGTGTCAACATGGTTCCTTGCTTCATTTACATACCAACAGTGCTATAGTAGTAAATGACAGTGTTAAACCATAGCTCATGCACATAAAGGTGACTTTGAGCTACACTACAGTGTGGCCATGTTGACATGTTGAGATATATACGTGTAATATCCCTGTGTATGAAGAAGTGAAATAATTGGCATTCATAATTAATGCAAGATTCTCTCCATAAAATACAACCTCTGTAGAATGATAACATATCCCACTTCTTTTGTGGAGGAATTAGCTACCTCTCCTGTACAAGCAATAGCCTGCTCATGATAAGCAACCTGTCATCAACTCCTCCCTGCCCCATGAATGAAGACGCCCTCAACCAACTCCTGGACACTATTGACTGTTCTTTTCCGATCTTGGCAAGGGAAGTAGACCTTGTTGGGTCTACAAGTGTACCAACCCATAATGTTTATCGTACACCTGTTCACCATATTGCCAGCAAGGCTCTGATGACCCCCAACTCAACTTTCAATGGGGAGTTGTAGAGGTCCAGCAGCGTATGGCTGAAAATGTCAAGTTGTGGATGGAGATTTTAGCGGGCACCCTAGAAGGACTCCAGAGATGTCTCAGCCCCAATAAGAGGTTGGCAGAGGTAGTAATAGACACTCATTCGTGACCCTATGGATTTAATGCCTCTCACCTGATATCGCTGGTATTATGATGCTGAAGGGCGAACAACAACAGCCGTCAACATCAAGCACCAGTGATGTTGTCAACCAGTTGGAGCCACCAATTCCTCCATTCAGTCCTTGGAACATGGACTGGAGGCCTTAGGCAATCGAATGAAGGCCAAAATGGACTCTGTCATTGCAACAACTATTGCCCTCAACAGCAAAATTGTTGCTTTGTTGCAGAACCAGCAAACCCTTGTCCGGGAATATCAAGCAGCCTTTGTTGCATTCATTAATGTTCTAGGGAAATTGGACCAAACATCATCCACCTCTGATGTTTGTGCATCAGAGCCATCTACCATCACTCCTCAGTCTCCTATTGCACCCCAAAAACAAGAACTGGAGGCTGAGCATTCGTCAGAGAATGAAGATGTACAGTTACCAGGTTTTAGACCTAGACTTTCCTGTTGAACATTAGTGAAGGTTTTCTGGCCAGTTCTTTAATTTGTCATGTGTTTGACATCATGCCACCTTCTTTTGAAACAACTACAGTCTTCTAATGGTGACATGGTGGCTGATCTTGTTCATCTGGTTTTGCCATAAGGCGTGCATTTTTGCTAATGGCAATGTTCTTTATTGCACTTCTAAGTTATGTATTTAAAATTGTGAACTTATTTTCTTTGCACAATGTAAGTACTTTTATGTTGTTATGTTGTTTGGCTTTCCTCCTACAAAACAACCTATTGCATAAACATACGTTCCACCTGAGCAAATGTGGGCGACAGCAACATTGATTAAACAAAGCATTTCCTTAATCTTAAAACAGTTTTTGTGTGTATTTAAAGTGCTGTAATGTGTTATTTCAGTATCAATGATATGATGCTGTGAAGTCACAAAATGGTGACTCAGCGCACTACCATGGTAGTGGTTCAGCTCCATGAAACGAGATTGTCCACATATGTCAACTCTAACTGTGACGACCACCTCAGTTGCAGCACATCTTGAATTATCACACAGATGCTCAATGTTATAAGTTAGAAAATGAAAATACATTGCAACACACTTGTTTGGATAGACTTCAAAGGTATCCTTCAATTGTGTGTGTACTGACTGCATACAAAGAGGTCTGTATTTACCAGCTACTAGACAGAATATGTATACATTTTGTACTAACAAGGGCAAATCTTGACTAATTCAAGTAAGGGCAACACAAAACAAAGAGGGCTTGATGTATATGTAGTGTCAGTGTGGCCTTGTTTTTTCGACACAAGCCAAATGAAGGTAAACATATATATCCATTAGGCCCATTTCACATGAGGCTCACTATCTGTGTTGGTTATGCTTTGCTAACAGCATTTAAAACTGTTGCAGCCATTGGGAAAGCTGTGTCACATGAAGTATCATTGCTACTTGGGAGTCAGTGCATGGGTTCTGCATGTGCCATCACTATATTTGGGCAAAGTCAATGTGCACACGTTTTACTATTGTCATGGTGTAGTACAATAAATAACATACTGCGTCATTCCTTTAACAAGGTGTCCCACTCAGGAGGCAAATTTTCTGGATTTACTCTCATCTCTGTTGACATGTGTAGTATTGGTCAACACACATAATAGCACTCTACTATGTGAACAAAATGTGTCAGACAATGAATCTATCCCTTCAGGATTAACATATCATCTCTTTAAATTTACACCACATACAAATATCCACAATGAATATTGGATTTACCACTAGCCTGCTCAACCCTGCCATTAGAATGTGAAATATTGCTATTTCTCACAATGTAAGTCAAATATTGTCCCCTACCATAAACACAACACTGCTGATCAAACACCAATATCGTGAGTGTGTTAAATAACAGCCTGTATAATATGGGAAAGTGTCCAATGCCTGAGTATGTACAATGAAATGCGCATATGTAGAAGTCTTTTTGAGTTGCTACATAACATCAATAACAATTATTATTATTATTAACAAATCTATATTCGGCAATGAACACAGCCATAAAAGAAACAATACATTAAAACAATATCAAATTCATTAAAAAAGCGTATTTCATTATTTTAAACAACTCTAAAGTGACATCGTACAATATACTCTCATCTTAAAAGAAAACTGACTTATACACGACTGTAAGTGCTAACTAATTTCCCAAAGTCCTATGTCAGCTTGGAACCGTTCACAAATACCACTCTCTGTCTCAATCATATCTGGATTTCCTAGATCTTATCACTGCTCTTAGAAAGTGCGTAACCACAAATATAGTGCGTTCATTCTGCAAAAGTTGCATGTGCAAAAGTACAATTCGAGCCTGTCTGAATCCCATTTCTTTTAAATAGGGTTTAAGATACAATCGCCTGGGATACGTAAAATATTTGAATAAAAAGACAAACTGTAAAATCTCCTGTGGAGACCTACTGTCGCAGCCACAGGGCCCTCTATCCTCGGCTCATGCTACAAAGCCAGGAGGAGAGGCTACTAAATGTTGAAACATGTTAAACCTAAAACGGATAAATAAAAAACGATCATAAGCGCTGGTTAAAATAGTGAGGTAATGCTCTATTACACTGATTTAACTATGGCATGTGCTCTAACTGTTGGCTTAATCAGTTCCTTTCCTTCTCACTCGGCACTAGCTTTCATAGGGAATAGTTCATTAATTAGTTTTGTATCCTTTCTTTACTGTTCTATAATTTGTAAAAATGTCTGTTCTTCCTAGGGCATTGAGTGTTTCCTTGATGTATCTTAGCGAAGGTATTTTGAGGGCATGATCCAATGAGAGGCAATCCAAAATTACAGCTTGATTAAAGGAAGCCTCCTCATTGAGCCAAATAATTACCCAGCAAAGCAGGGGCTTGACTGCAACTAAGTCCGTCATATACCTTACCCCGATTTCTTCGTGAACCGCGTAAGCAGGAGTACCCTGAGGGACTTTTAACAACCGTCTAAAAAATGCATTATGCGTCGTCTGTAGTTCCACCACTGCCTTGTAACCCCAGATCTCGCTCCCATACAAGGCCTTAGAGATACAGATTGATTGACATAACAATTACATTAGTTATGGTTTTAAAAACATCTCACATTTTCATCTAAACATATTGTAAACGTGTGCTTTAAAAACAAATATATCAAGGATACAAGTAAAGTATATAAAAATTGATTTAAAAACACTGCAAACTAAAACAAAAACCTATACAACTATCTAAGACCTATCCACCTAAACTATTATCCAAACTACTCCATATATACTAAAATTTAATACTACTTATCTAATTCTAAGACAGGGCTTTCTAAACATTAGCCCCGCAACAAATACAACATATACACATACTAAAGCCTAAGCATTTGCTATACCACACATATTACTAAACATATCATCTAAAAAGCTAACATCATCCTTCCTCTTGCCAACTTACTTATCTTACAAATTCTAATTCTGTAACTTGTCCCTATCACCTATATTCTTCACCTAAACTTTTCCTATTACTGACAGTAAAATTCTACTTAACTATCTAACCAGCCTAATATACAAAAAAAAGTCAACAGGTAAGGGTTGAACAAAGAGGGAGAGTCCAGTTATGATCTAAATTTGTTGCACCATAATATATAGTGCCTGCTGGCACACATGAAGCATCTGGTTATTGTCAAGGAGCCTGTTAATTTTGTCCGTTTGCCTGATAAGTTTTCCAGACTCTTCTGTCGCTTAGACATTTGACGTAAGAGGTAAATACCCTTCTCAGCCTTCTTCTGGGTCCTCTGTCCCCTCTTCTTGTTGGATGTTTGGCTTCGTTGTGAGGTGGCCTTTCTGCTACCATGAGGGGTAGCTCCTTTCATGGAAGTGGATGGCTGGTGGGTTGCGCAAAAAGAAGCCCATGTTCCTGCCACATTTTCTCCTCATATATCCTCCCCATTTTCCTGAAACCACAGGTGGCTTTCAGTAGGTTTTCATATTGCAATTTTCTGGCCTCAAACCTCTTGCGCTCATCAGCAGCCATATTTGTTAGACAAAAGTAAGAGTAAAAAAATATAGTATTGTGAAATATTAAACTACAATTTTATTGAAAATTTCTATGTCATCATGTCAATTACATACATGCTGTACTTAATCTATTATGTTGTAAACACTGAAATCTAACCGTATGCAAAGTTCTGGGCACATCAACTTGCAAGTAGTACAATACGTTACATGTCGGTTGGCTGTATTTATGCAAGTTACATGGTCATACCAGTAATGTGAATCATCTAAACATATTTCATGACATATTTATAGCACCCTGTATGTTGTAGGCATGTGCCTGTTCTATGTGCATCCAGGACACACACCATTCACAGATGATAATCCAACTTTGCCTGTGACCACTCGCAAAGTCATGTCAGTGCTCCCCCATACATGTATGCATTTATTGAAGTGTAATAGCTTGAAAACACATCATGTAGGGTTGTCTCTAGATAGGAAATGCAAAAAAGAGGACCTCAATTGCAAGAGTGTAGACGCAGGACAGCAAATCAAATTGCTTGTCTCCATTGGGCTGAAGGCGAAGAACAAGAAACATGACCTTTTCCTTTAATGCTGCCATTGAAACTCTCTCCTTGCACTGTGTCCTTGCATTGAGCATATCAACAACACACATATCCTACTTTGTTAGTGCTCATCTGTTTGTGCTATAGGTCTAGAGGGCATAAGTGTATCAGGGCATAACTTCCTGCACACATTGTAACATGACTGACATTTATCAATATCCATTTCAGCTGCTAAGTTCACGATAAATTGCAATTTAACACGGGTTGGAGTAATGAAGATGTTTTTCACAGTGATGCCTCTGTGTCGTAGGAGTACACTGTTAACACATCTCCAGGTGGACTATCTGAAGGCTATTGTGACAGTATTTGCAATTCATGGGTGTAAGCTTCAAAATGCCCTTTAAGCATCTATGTAATGCGTCCTAGTATTGTTTTAGAAGTAAAAGTGTCCAAGGACATGGTTGCTTCTAAAGCAAGGAAAACACATCAGTCATTGTGTGCCTTTGTATGTATTAATGTAGCCTATTTGCTCTTCTTGTGTGGCCTTGCATGATACAAGGTCAACAATGATAATTACACAATAGTGGCCTTAATATACAACTGCATGAAATAGATATCCTATCATGCAACAGCATTTAAAACAATATCATTATGTCAATGATGATGAGTATTACAATACCTATCCCTCTGGATTGTTGATTACTCCCTGAGTAAAGTTAGGCTAAACAAATCACAGACCTCCCTCAGACATCAGACAAGTAGGAAAGCATTGCTGGAGTGTTTGTGTATGCATGCAAACACTCATGCTAAAACATAATTTACATAATAGATGATGGTGTTGTGACAAAATCTCCAATATCATTATTGGGTCTCCCATACACATTTGTCAAGAGGATGAATGTATAGATGGTGGATTATGACAAAGTTAATCAAAGTGTTCCACTATCACCTATTACATAAGTTCCTAGATGTATTGTCTATCTTTAGGATGCACCCCTTCATTCACATACACAATGCAGCTTATCATGCTGCCACACTTACAGGATGGACCTAGACCGGCTATGTATGGGCTGTCCAGCATAGAGTGCAGCATCTCCAGGAGACATCATGAACCCACCCAATATGCTGACATTTTATTATTACATCATCTGAAGTGGTCATGCAAGTATATAAGCATAGCACAGTGCTGGATGTTGTTTAGATGCTCAAACATACAGGATTCCCTGCTTCACTTTATGATGTGGACATATGTCACAAAGAAGTCATGCTACAGGCCGTGTGTAGACATGTTAGGAAATATTATAAGAGAGTGCTCACTGTTGACGTATTGGTGTCTGGAGCTTTATATATAATGAGGCCAGGGCTGCGAAGGGTGACTGTCTGATAAAGGGACATAATAGTAAACATCCCTTGTAGTAGGCAAACATGAGAAAGTGAAACAACATATGTTGTCTTTAATTCACAGCCATGTACAGGCATTTTCATTGGGTTTTTGAGAACTCAACTTGTTTCATGAGTAGTATGAAATGGTTATATATCATTTAGGCTAAGGAAATGTCATCTTTATGTAAGGCTGCAATTTCACATGCAGCCATCCATCAGGGAAATCCTTGTGTGACTAATAAGTGGGTGTGTAGATAAGGGGAAACATAAACAACATCCATAGTGTGCTATCCGACTAGAGTAGGAGTATGAGTGTTCTCATCACATGATGCATGTGACACTGTACAGGTGAATATAGAAGCCATACATCGGTCCTACAAGAAGCTTATGCACAGTGCTGGAGGAGAGAAGGTTACTATGATGAAAGATGTGGTTAAAGACCTCAGACGTTACCTTGGGAGTGATGGTGGGTTGTGGTTTCCAACATTCATGTCCATCCTTCGCAGAGAAAGCATACAGTACATATATTGCATGTTGACATGGGTGTGTGAAGATGTTGAGTGACAGGATAGGCTAAAATAAGTAATGGTCAGGCTGCTAGCAATGTGTAGATTTGTTAACCTTGTTTGCTAATACCATGCCTAGTAAGTTGTTATAATTGTTAAGGTCCCTGGCACTCACTCATGTAGTAAGACTCTAATGATACTGTAATACTGAGACTTACCTTCGGCATTAAGATCTGAGAAAGTTGCACTTTCCACATCATCATATTGCTTGTGACCACCTGAAATTTATGATAAGAGAGATTTGTTACCATTTAGGGTCAAATGTACAAAACATTTTTGCAGTTGCAAATGGCCCGATTTGCATAGGCTCACTCTCCCTCCAGCCCCAAGCGTTCAAGGGAGGTAGTGGACAATAGTCCATATTAAGGTCCCTTCATCTCTCCCATCAACATTTATGACTCTCCCCTTACCAGACATACTTAACAAATGAAACACTATAAATCCTATAAGTAATAAACCACCTAAACACTCCTTAACAACCCAAAAAAACACACAAACAAATATTAGACAATAAAAGAGGCTGAATTGCAGACAAAGAAGACAGATGCAATAGAAATAATACTTTTTACAAAACCAACAAAGCACACAATCTCAGACTCCAGGACCTCTCACACACACAACAGCAACTACCATCCACCACGCACAGAAAGTAAAAGTAATTTCATACATTGTCTGCAGCACTTCCTCAGTGTTTGCTGCCGATTTGTGTAAATTTGCATAATTGTTCCTACAAGTATTCATGTAAGCCATGTTTGTGTGACGCTGCGCCATTTAAAGTTACGCAGCATCACGCAAGCGTGCATTGCATTGGAATATAACAACGCAATCCACGCAACTATAGTACTTACACCCCAGGTCACAGATGATAACATCTCTTTTACAACACAATGCAGCAAGTCAACTTTCTGTGCTGTGTGAAATGAAGAGAGCATGTATGCACAGTGACAAGTCATAGAAAATGCAACTATGCTCTCTTATAGTGCTTGTGGACTGCATACAGGCTACAACAACACAGACAACCTTGCAATGGGCATGACTGTTTTTAGGCAGGAGAGGATACATTCTAACACAACAACGACCCATCGCTATATTTTGAAACTTCTATGTGTGCTGCAGCATACAGCACACGGATAAGGATGACATAAAGAGGATCTAATAAGCACAGTGTCCTTGTTATGCCAGCCCCTGAGATGCATAGACTTTTCACATACTCCATGATGTTACAAACTTAAACACTCTGGGCTTTGTAAATTCAATGGATGGTTGCACACTGAGACCTTCTTCCCATTTGCGTGCTGAAACAGCTTGAGGCACCTACGCTACGGCTGATTATGGATCTTCTCAATGCCTCCTTGCAGGAAGGCTTTGTTCCCCTGACTGGAAGCATGCCATGGTGCTCCCGCTATTAAAGAAGCCTAATGCGGATCCTTCTATGCCATCTAATTTTCGTCCTATTTCTCTGCTTTCGGTCTTTTCTAAGCTTTTTGAAAAACATGTCAACCTTCAGTTGACTTCTTTGGTTGAGTCCTTGAGTTTCCTTCATCCCTCTCAGTCTGGTTTTAGAGCAGGTTTCTCTACTGAGTCTACATTACTTGGTGTTACTGAAATGTTGAGATGGCATTTGGATCATGGGGATACGGTGGCTCTTGTCCTTCTTGATCTTAGTGCCGCCTTGACACAGTGTCTCACACGGTTTTGCTGAAGGCCTTGCATTCCTTAGGCCCTTGGAGGCTCAGCCTTACAATGGTTTAGCTCCTTTCTGGCGGATCGAACTTTTCAGGTTTTCTCTACCTCAGCTACCTCTAATATTCATTGATCCCCTTATGGAGTTCCCCAGGGCTCTGTGCTAAGCCCACTATTGTTTAATATCTATGTGCGTCCGTTAGCATATATTGCTGAGGAGGCTGGGCTGTCCCTTTTTTCTTATGCGGATGACACGCAGATAATCTTTTCCCTTACTTCAGCTAGGGGATCTAATTCATCTGCCCTCCAGACTGGTCTGAGGGAAATCGCATCTTGGATGCAGTACAACTTGCTCAGACTAAATGGAGATAAAACTGAGGTCATGATTTTAGGTAAAGACCAAGACCTCTGGGGACCGAAACATTGGCCCACCGAAATGGGCTTGCTACCCCAGCCAGTATGTCAAGTTCGTAACCTGGGTATTATCATTGACAATGATCTGTCAATGAAGCAAAAAATCACAAAGGTGGCCACAACATGCTTTACCATTCTGAGATGGCTAAGAAAAATCTTGTGGATGTTACCCCTTTGTGTGCAATGTACTGTGGTTCGGGCCCTGATTACGTCTAGACTTGACTACGGTAACGTTTTATACTTGGGCTCCAATAAAGCTACAATACGTAGGTTGCAGGTGGTGCAAAATGCAGCTGCCAGACTGCTGTGTCAGGTATCCAGAATGGTGTCAGCCTCTGGTTCTCTTCGCAAATTACACTGGCTAAAAGTGGAAAACCATGTTAAATTTAAGGCCTTGAGCTTTATGTTTAAAATTAAATCCGGAACAGACCCGCAATATTTGCAATCGCTAATTCAGTTGTACACTCCTTCTCGTCTTCTGCTTTCTGCTGGACAGTCTAAATTTGTTATCCCTAGAATCAAATTGACCAGGATGGGCGGTAGGTCCTTTTCTTTCTTGGGCCACACCCTGTGGAACTCTCTTCCTATTTCTATACGGGAAGAAACTGTCTTCAGTAGTTTCCGTAAACAAGTGAAGACCTGGTTGTTCAATCAGTAATTCTGACTTCTCTCACTCCTACCTGCCGGTGCCGGGAAACCCCTTGGGGTAGCTGCGCGCCTTATAAATTTAAATAACATTAACATTAACATTTAACATGAACGCACATGCTCTGCTCTTGTCAAGGCTACAAGATGTTTAAGTTATGCAATTCACCACAAGCAGCTGTGTGACATGCCCTTTATTTACCAAGCCATGCATGTTCTGATCAACCACCCCTTGTATTGCTTTGAAATTGACAACTAAGAAATAGGACTATTTTTCTGCCATAAAGTTGCACAATCACAACAGAATCCGTTAACAATTATGGCCCCAGATATGAACAATTTGGTGTGTGGTGGCTTGCCCGGCCATTTTTTTGCTAATTTTGTAAATTCACTTAGATGTGGATGAGGAAAATGTGCAAAGTATGTCCTCAGCCATCTCCCCCTGCGACGGTCCTCTTGTTCAGCTTGCCCGCAGTCCGCTACCGTCTGCTGCCTTCGATTTTGTGCCTCCTCTGCTCGTTTTCTGCTAATTTTCTGCCTCTTCTCTGCTCGCTCCTGCCCTCTAGTTTGCCTCTTTCTGCTTGTTTCTGACCTTTATTCTGACGTCGCATCCACAGTGCCCAGATATCCCTAGGGGTAACAGTGCTGCACTATACAAATGCTGATTGATTGATGTATTTCAAGTATGTGATTTATATGTAATTTATTGTGTTATTACTAGAAATGTGTCTTATGTAGTCTCAAAGGAGATATGTAATTGTAAGATTACTTTATTTCGTAAATTTGTGTGCATTTGCTTTGAGTGAGTGTAGGGTTATATGTGTATATGTAAATTTCTGGCCAGATGACGTATCTTGTTTGTTACACTTCATTTATGTCATCTACATTGTGTGCCTGATTGAGATTTGTGCTCACTGAATACTTCTTCACAAAGTTAACGTATATCCTGTCACCGTCATTTCCAGTGCATTATATCCTATGGCACTTGTAATACATCGGACATGGCATCCTTTACACTTCTGAAGGAGTGTCCTGTTCCAAAGTTCAAACCTCATGCGCTATGTGTGGTAAGTTGTGCCTTCTCTATGTGACTGAGAGGGAGTTACGTTCATTGATGAGGTTACTACTGGACTAACAACCTCAAATACTTTGTGATGGTGGCTGTTTCAATCACGCCCATCAATCATTGCTGTGTGACACAATACACACGCATTTTCGCTCACAGTGCTCAAGGCGGAACACACCGTGCACAGACTTTGACTTCACTGGTTGGATGCCATGTGGCTTGTGACAAACTTGTTGGTGCATCTGGGGCTTGAGGAAACAGGGCATGTAACATTCTAGGCTTTGCATATGTTACATGTGAAGATTGCTTTAGTCAACATAGGCGTGAAATGTTTATATTATCTGCATGTTATGTATTCACATTATGTTACCTACATCATTATAGTGGATTCATGTCAGGGATTTGCACATATTTAGGAGCCATTTTATTTAGCATGCCTTTCAACTGCATCTATTTAACATCAGCTGTAAATATACAAAACATGTTATCAAAAAGCCAATACATTTCCTCAAGGGGTGCAGCTACACAGCATGGTGTTACATATCATTACAGTCTGCCAGTTATGTCTGCCTTCAACTGCGCCTATTTCACCATCAATGATTTCTAGATGTGCTCATGTCACCGTTAAACTTTATGATGCATGGTAATGTACATATGTATAATGCCCATAATTATGTGTATGTTAACCCTAACAAATATGTGAAGGGTATGCAAGATATATCCGTTACCTACACATTGTATATGCATGACTATTTTCATAGCACCTTTCTTTACAGAATGCACACCAACTATGTTCTACCTATTGTGTTCAGATAATAACAGTATGCAACACATTTGTTTAGACACATATGTAGTGGCATGTGCGTTTACATTGATTTGTTGAATAGCTGACCAAAAAATAACGTATTTAAAGTTATTCTTATTCAAGGTTGTCTGCTTGGACTGTGGAAGAATGGAAGGTAGACACATTGTACAGATTTCTATTTGCACTGTTAAATATACATCTCTTTTTTTTCAGCGTTTTATATAGCGTAAACTTGACCCAAAGGTATCAGGTATCAGAGCGCTTTACATGAGCACCAGTTGCGTTACACAAGGACACATTCATTTTTGTTAGGCATGGGGAGATTAAGTGATTTGCCCAGAATCACAGGATGTTGAGCGTCATTGCCGAGACTCAAACCCAGATCCCCAGATTTGAGATTGACTGCCCTAGCCGTTAGGCCACATCCTCTCCCCTCAAGATCTCTTGATCTTGCATACTCATTTGTCTCAAGAAACCACATAATAAACACATTTAATTCCTCAACTGAACTTAGATATGTTGGTCATTATTATATTGTGGGAAATCAACATAGAGTATACACAGAGAAATCAAGCTATGTAGCCTTAGCATTATTTTGCCTCACGTTAGGTGAGGCAAGGACAACGCAAAGGCTAAATTGGTACTCATTAGGGCAGCACAGGCCAGTCTTGCATGGACTTGCGTGCCTTTGTACATAAACATAAGTCAAGATAGCTGCTAGCCCTGTATTACTTAACAATTAAAAGCAGGGGCCATTTCATGGGTGGATCATGGTCACTCTGATGCATACACCCATGTTTTGTTGTGGATTGGTAGATTTTATAAAGCTAGTAAACAAGAATATGTGTTGTATCTAAATGGTGTTCATGGCCAACCCAGCCATGACAAATCCATAGATATGTATTTCTGCTCTTTTTTTCCGCCATCAGATTTTACGGCATTTTGTTCATACATAGAAAGATGAATCCGCCTGTAATATTATAATTTTGGATGGGAAGGCTTACTTCCTGCACAAAAACCTATCCATAAAGTAACACACACACCCTAACAAGACAGTGAAAGTATTTGTGTGTTGGTGCTACACTGCACACAGTGCTTCAGCATGAGTACTGAGAAGAGAGGTTCCACTTTTTCTGACATATAGATCAGTTTTACTCTCTATACCTCTCTACACCTTTCACACAACACAGTACATCAACTTTGTTCCATGCATTGCATGAAGTACTGGTACATGTAGCCACAAATATCACATAACATGTTATCTATTTGGATTAATTACACCCACTGGGAAGTAACGGAACACTTTTTTGATCTTAAATTTCGTCATTTTGCATTGCCCATGTATGTTACAATGTCTGAAAATGTATGAATCATGGGCACTTCCAGGGTATTTGGCTACCACATTGGTGAATTACCCTTGATGGTCAACTATTGCCTGCACAATGATGGAATGATTATGTTTGCAGTTCTGGTATATGTGTGCCGTTGCTGCAGGTGGCACTAGTTGTACATGGGTGCAATAAATTGTACCAAGGACATGAGGGAAACCCACTAGCTCAGAACATCCTTGCTTTGAATGGAATTGCTGTTGGCTGGTTTTTTGAAACAGTAGGTACTGTGGAGTTAGCTGAATAATCGCATCTATCACAGATGGCAGAAAAGATGAAAATGCAGCCTGTGGTATTCCAGCCAACATTGCAGAAGACTTCTGGAAAGAATCCGAGCCCAACATATGTAATACTGCCATCAGTTTACCATGTGGGGGGATGGCATTGGACCGTCCTGTTGCTGGCTGGAGACTTGATGTAATCTTCATCAACATCTCCAGGATGCTCTCCTTCAGTCGGTATAGCTGAATCACCTCCTCCTCCCTGAGATCAATGAGGGTGAGCTTTGGTCTGAATATCCGTTCGTGCTGTCACTGTTTTCGTCCTGCACCAACATGCAGTTGCAAAGTAATTCCCTCCATGGCTTAGATTGCCTTGCCAGAGTGTTTTAGGTAGAAGGTCTTCTTATACTGATGGCCTTGCATTGTTGCCTGCGCCTGTGTTGGCATGCTTAGCATTTTGATGCATTTCCATTGTTGTATTACACTGCGTGATGATGCATCATGCAGTGATGAGTTTGTAAATCCCACTGCGTTACTGGCGCATTGGGATTTGTGTGGGAACAATCACCTTGCATGCATTAATACCTACGTCACGCAGGTCAATGCAGCGCAGCACTTGCACCAAACAAGTCCCAAAAAACGACGCAGGAAGGCTTGTGCGCCACTTAATAATTCTCATTTAAGCCCTGGCTTTGCCAGGCATCATCTTGAGTGACACAAGGGCAATGCAAGGGCTTAGTAAATCTACACCCCGGTGTTTGGAACTGTACACAATACTCCAGATCTGAGCTACAGAAATCAACTCTATTTTCCAGATCTGCTCTTTCAAACTAAACACAATGCTCTAAACTGGACACCATGCTCCCGATCTGATGTACCGTACTGAACGTGATACTCTGAACTGGACACCATGCTCCCGATCTGATGTACCGTACTGAACGTAATACTCTGAACTGGATCTGAGCTCCAGATCCGCTGTGTGTCTGACCATCAGATTACAATGCTAGAAATGGACACAACACTGTCCATGTGACCTGCAGCCCTGGAAACAAATCTGCAGACTGACATCCTGAACTGGACACAGTTCTGTGAGTATGCGGCTGGGCATTTCCATACATAGGCTGCTGTGTCACATGGTGCCCTTCACCATAGAAGGACATTTTATTATGCCGTCCTCCAATAACTACTTGCGTTCTCACCCTGATAGACAATTGTGGCGATCCTTTCAGCTATCCAGAGGGGATGTATGATGGAACAATGCATGCCTTTACCACACAGTCTTTACTACACATATACCGTAACCCTGCATGTATTTATCATGCATGCATTTACCACGTACATACATAAGCTTACATTAAAGTAACCATTACTATGCATACCTTTACTAAACATGCATTTATCATGCAAACCTTTGCTAGGCTTTATTTAAATGGTAAAAAATGACAATTAAAGAACTGAAAAAAATATATATATGCATATTTAGCCAAACACATTTTAATAATAAAAAAAATACATTTTTTCAAACTTAAAAAGTACTCTTGCTTAGAGCGTATGTGTGCCACAGAAAACATCAGATTATAAAGCAGAACAACATATTGCAATAATATGTAACTATTTTTAAAAAAAAAACAACACACTAATGAAACTAATGTTTTCCATTTGTACCCAATGTGTAAACCTGTCTCCAACCTAAGGGCCCGATATAGATCTTGGTCGGACTCCTGCCATCCCTCCGTGGTGGCGGTTTCAAGTACTCTGTCGGGCCGAACAGAGTCCTGCACAAACAATCCTGGCGGAGTCGGCAGGACTCGGTCAGTCTTTCGTCTATAGACCCGCCAACATCTCAATACAGCGGGCGGACCACCAAGTAGGCGGGCGGGGAATCCGACGGAAAAGCGACGTTGGGACCATTATTGCCAAGATCTAAATCAGGCCCTATACCCAATTGACCAGAGTCCAGTCTGGACTGTCCCCGGGCAGGCCACCCTGTGTGGGACCGCAGAGCCCATTTCACCCATTCCATCCTGAGGGCGCGACCATGGCCTCCCCCCTGCCTAAGAAGGAGGAGATTGCATTCCCGGGCCTGCCGCTTCCCCTTTGCCAGGCCCGATCGTTCTTAGGAGAACGGTAAGCCTTGCGCTGGGCCTGCTGACTCCTAGATTCCTGGACTCCTGGATGGCATGGGACATCGACATTCACTGTCATTTGACACCGGGCCCAGTCATATCTTCTGGGGTCTTCTCAGAGCTCTCTCAGGCTTCATGTTCCAGCTTCTTTCAAAGAGAGTTTCCAGGCGCTCGGCCTGGGAACCCCCATTCCGCCCACAGATGGGGAGGGCTCCTGGAGCGGCAGAGGCAGGCAGCCCCACAGTCGGTCCCTCCCGGAGGACCAGGAGGGACGGCGCAATCCTTCAAACCCTCAGCCCAGCCTCACGGGATCAGGATGAACCAGGTTGCTCCACCTGCACATCGGTCGTTCGCCACCAGGCTCAGCCCCTGCAGAGTCGAGAGTCCCCAGCTGGAGCGGAGGCCCAAGCAATGCAGGTGTGCTGGGGGGGATTGCCCACACCAGAAGGGAAGCTCTGGGTGGCTCCCCCATTCCACATGCCCCTGCCAAGAGGAGCCGGGGTCCCCTTGTAGCCTCAGCTTCTTCTCATCCAGGTTGCCCTTCCGCCCAAGAAGGGCCACTCCTCGGTCGCCCGAAACTTGGTCAGGCCGGTATTTGGAGAGCCCTGGGCAGCAGGTCCTTTGGTGGGTAGTCCCAGCCCGGGGAGGCACTGCCATTCGGTTTCCCCCCCGCAGGGTCATGCTGGGTGAGCGTGGGTTCCATCTCGGGAGGGCTTTCCGTCGTACCCCTCTCGGAGAGGCTGGGGCTGCCCCCATCCCCAGTCCCTCATGCATACTTCGGTCAGGTCCTCCTGGGTGGAGGAGCCCACCCAGCGCCCGGTCCTCGCCCAAGCATCCCAGCGGCCACGGACCGCTCTGAAGGCCAGGGCATGCACGGAGAAGGCAAATGTTTGCGGCAAAGGTCTGCGTAAAGCAGCCGGTTTTTAAATTTGAATAAGTGCACAAGTGAAGAATAAAAGTTGGTGACTGTGCTACTTATCTCAATTTTATTTGCACGGGGTCATGTTTTGGTGGTAATTGTGAAATACACATTACAACTGGCACTATAATAATTTTTTGGCACTAATTTTTTTTGGGGACACATATTATTTGGGCAATATGGTGGCCAATGATGAGAAAAGTGAGCATAGCTGGTGAGTACCAATCAGCAAGCTCGACTGGTGGTGCGCACGTGAGGTGCCATCTTGCCCTTTCACAATTTTTTTGTTAAAGGTAACATCTAGATAGGTGCAACCTGTGTATTTTTCATAACAATTAAGATACACCCCTATGTATGTGGTTGTTTGACTGTCAGTCGCAAAAAGGTTGTTTTTAGAAAAATTAGGCAGTAAAGTGGTAGGACACTACCTCTATTTTAAGTGAGGAGTGATAGATAGATTAATAGTGAAGGAATCCCTGCCTCCACTTATACGTATACCTCAAGTAGAGGAGCCTTACATGAACAGGTCTTTTTGATTTAATAATATCACAGCGGCAGCCTGGTTTGACCACTTTTCCGGAATTTATTCTGGAACTGGAGTATCCACTCCTGGAGGTACTTCTTTAGACTTAACCAACTTACAGTCTAACGGTAATTTTTCTCCGAAGCAGATATTACTGAAAGTATAAGCTCTATACTCAAAAACAAAGCATCAGGCCCAGATGGAATACCTGGTGATGTTTTTCTGGCTGATATTCCTAAATGGTCTAATTATATGTGGTTATTAGCCAATGGCATAGCTGCTGGGGCTCCTATACCCCCTTCTTGGCAAGGAGCGGAGGTCATCCCGGTTTACAAGAAGGGGGATCGATCGCTGCCCTCAAACTATAGACCGATAAGTTTGATAGATGGGGCACAGAAAGTTTTTTCTCGTGCCCTGCTTATTAAAATTACTGATTGGATGGAAGGGAATGGTATATTATCCCCCTTCCAAGCAGGGTTCAGGAAAAAAGTTAGCACTATCGATCAGGTTTTTCGTTTTACCCTTTTGGCCTGGAAGTCTGTGATTTTGGAACAGGGTAGTCTTTATACTGCTTTTATTGATCTGAGGTCAGCCTTTGATCTGATTCCAAGGGCTACACTTTGGCAAGTTTTACGTGATCAGGGGCTCCCTCACAATATTTTGGCACTTCTTATACGCCTTCACGAGGGAAATTATGCTAAAGTACGTTGGGGAGACCAAATGCAATTGACAGACCCAATAAAGGTTGTAAGAGGGGTGAGGCAGGGCTGCGTCCTAGCCCCCACCTTATTTTCACTCTTTGTAAATGGGGTGGTGAATTATTTAGCGGAAGCCCATGCAGATGCCCCTTTATTGGGGAGCGATAAAATAAGCACATTGCTATTTGCGGACGATACGCTTTTAGTTTCTAAAACCCCAAGTGGCCTTCAACTGCTATTAGATCGCTTCATGTCTTTCTGTGAGATGAGAGGATTAGAAGTAAATACCTCAAAGACTAAACTTTTGTTAATGAACCCCCATAAATCGTTTAAAGAGAAACTATTATTGGGGGGCATTCCGCTGGAAAGGGTCGATTCCATTGTATATCTTGGTATAACCCTCACTGAAAAAATTGATTGGAAACAACATATTTCGAAGCAAATTCTACAGCAGAGGAAGACATCAGGGGCTATAATCTTAGAACATAGGTCATCACAAACTAGACCGATTGCAGCACCGCTACAGATCTATGACCAGAAGGTGGTTGGCTCGGCTCTCTATGGGGCCGAAATCTGGGGATTTGATCATTTGGAGGGCTTGCTTCTTACAGAGAACAAATTCCTAAGATCACTTTGCTCAATCCCCCAGAGTACCCCGCTCACTCCCTTGCGACTAGATTTGGGCAGAACTACAATAATGGATAAAGCGAGACTTCGACCTCTTCTCTTTTGGCTCCGCATTAATAAAACACCTGAGCTTGTTCATTATGCGATTGCTACTGAGGTGGTTCTTAAGTTGGATCGTTTTAAAAAATTGGCTGGTTCTGTAACATCAAAAAATTGCTTTTGGAAATAGGCCTGGGAAACCTTTGGGAAGAAAAGGACTCTAGTTTACTGCCTAGTAGAGAGTGGGTCAAGTCCTACTATTGGAAATGGGTGGCAGAGAGAACAGTCACACAAGTGAAAGGAGGTCGACTCACGACAGAATTTATGGAGTTTAAGATGGTTGGTGTGTACGAGCCCTATATGGACTTCATCACTGTCCCGCAAGAGAGGAAGTTATTTATCCAATTTAGATTTGGATGTCTTCCCTTAAACTCCTTTACTGTGTCGTGGAATAGGGGCTCCCAAGTTAAATCATCCAACTGTCCATGTTGCCCCGAGATAGAGGAGACGACTAAGCACATTCTCTTTATATGCCCTCTGTATAAAAATCCAAGATCTAAATGGTTAGCCCCTGCTTGTAGACAACTAGGAACCCGTAGTCATTTAGAGGCCCTACGTATCCTCAGGACAGATACAAGGCCACAAATAGTATGTGCAATGGCCAAATTCCTGGGGAGGTTTTGGTTCATTAGGAGGAAGATGCTAAAATGAACTGAGTATACCATTAGATTAAGTATCATTCCTCACAAAGTATCCAGTCTACACTTGATGTTTTATGATCATGTTAATATATGCCTCATGTTTAAATTACAGAAGACTGTGCAATATTGTATTTCTGCTAATTATGCACTAGCACTTTATGTACTTTCTATGTGTTTTTAGCTTGTTTGGTTTTATCATCTTGGAAGCTAGTTCCTTTTAATTTGTTTTTTAGATTTTAATGGCTCGGGTTTTTAATACATTTTGTCACTGTATAAATAATGTCATCTATTTTGGCTTACAATTTTCAGTATGAAAATCTTGTTCTAACTACTATACTTCTGTACGCCTATGCACTTTGATGGTCTTAACGACCGAATAAAGTTTTATGATGATGATGATTTAATGATATGTTGAGAGGAGGGCGACCTGTGAATTTGTTTCCCTCTGTAGCTATTTTTTGATTGAGTGCATGCACGGAGAAGGGCCAGGCCTTGTGCCATTGGTGTTTCTGTCTGGGAGGCGGCTGAGGGTTTCAGGCTGGCACCATCAGTTGCTTGGGTTGCTCTGCAGTTAATGATCCTTCTGTAGGTTCACCTACAGAAACCTTGTTACGACTTTTACTTCCTCTAGATATTCAAGTTTGATCGTCTCCTCGGCACACCGCCAGGGCCGTTGCCCAACCCCGCAGGGCCGATCCAAGGACCTCACTAAACCTGTGACTTAATCAACACAAGCTTATGACCCGCCCTCACTGGGAATTCCTCGTTCATGGATCTAATTGCAATCCACAATCCCTATCACAAACGGGTTTAAGGAGGCTACCCGCACCTGTCGGCAGAGGATAGACATATGTTGATCCATTAAGTGTAGCGTGCGTGCAGCCGTGGACATTTAAGGGCATCACAGACCTGTTAGTGCTTGATCTTGTGTGGCTGAACGCCACTTGTCCCTCTAAGAGGTTAGACGCTGACCGCTGGAGGTCGCATAACTAATTAGCATGGAGAAGCCTCACTCGTTATCAGAATTAACCAGCCAAAATGCTCCACCAACTAAGAACGGCCATGCACCACCACCCAAGAAAGAGCTATCAATCTGTCAATCCTTTCTGTGTCTGGGCCAGGTGAGGTTTCCTGTGTTGAGTCAAATTAAGCCACAGGCTTGACTCCTGGTAGTGCCCTTCCATCCTTTAAATTTCAACTTTGCAACCATACTTCCCCCATAACCCAAAGTCTTTGGTTTCCCGGAAGCTGCTCGGTGGATAATGAGAATAACGCCGTCGGATTGCTAGTCAGCATCATTTATGGTCGGAACTACGACGGTATCTGATCGTTTTCGAACCTCCGACTTTCATTCTTGATTAATGAAAACATGCTTGGCAAATGCTTTTGCTTTGGTTCTTCTTGCGCCGGTCCAAAAATTTCACCTCTGGCGGCACAATATGAATGCCCCCGGCCACCCCTTTGAATCATGGCCCCAGTTCTGAAAACCAACAAAATAAAACAGGAGTCCTATTTCATTATTCCTAGCTGAAGAATTCAAGCGACTGGCCTGCTTCGAACACTCTAATTTTTTCAAAGTAAACGCTTCAAACCCCCAGGACACTCAGTAATGAGCATCAAGGACCGCCAGCTCCATCCCAAGATCCAACTATGAGCGTTTTAACTGCAGCAATTGGAGCTGAAAATACCGTAGCTGCTGGCACCACACTTGCCCTCCAATGGATCCTACTTAAAGGATTGAAAGTGTACTCATTCCAAATACAGGGCCTCGAAAGAGTCATGTATTGTTATTTTTTGTCACTACCTCCCCGAGCCAGTAGTGGATAATTTGCGCGCCTGCTACCTTCCTTGGATGTGGTAGCCGTTTCTCAGGCTCCCTCTCTGGAATCGAACCCTGATTCCCCATTACCGTGGTCACCATGGTAGGCACAGAAAGTACCTTTGAAAGTTGAAAGGGCAGACATCTGAATGTATCGTCGCTGTCACGGCGATGAACTATCAGCCAGAGGTTATCTAGAGTGATCAAAGCGGCCGGGCGACCCTGGATTGGTCTTGGTCCGATAATGCACGCATACCGGGAGGCCAAGCAGTCCATCCCTAAACAGACCAAGCTGCCCAATTGATTGAAGTATACTGCGCTGGCCGGACCTTCCCCGGGCAGGCCGCCCTGCGCAGGGATGTCAGCTTCGCGTCCCTGCATGCTCTTTGGGAAGGCAGGCTCTGAGGAAAGGCCCATCAGGCAGGGCTGGGAGGCAGGTGCGGACGCAGGCCCCTGGGTGGGCCGACACCAGGACCTTGCGGCATGGGGTGGAGAACCGTTGGACTGCAAGGGCGTCTGAAGTATCCTCTTTCTTGTAATCCGTGTGCACCGAGTGACAGAGGGGCCTGCCGGCATGAATGTACACAATCTCTTGGAGCCCTGGCTATGTCTCAAGGAAGCAAATGAGCCCTCATCAGGATTTCCAGGGCTGCCAGTCCATCTGGACCCCCAGTGGAAAGCATGGCGCACAACCAGATGCCCGAGGGGCTCAGAGCAACCAGATGGCTGGGCTTCAAGGACTGCCATCTGGTTGCGCCGTGCCTTAACAAAAGAGCTTCGGCTCGCCCTTGGAGGGGATGTGGGCTCTGCGGCCCAGGTGCTTTGAACCCCTAGCTGGGCCCCAGGCACAGGGCTACGTGGGGGCCTGACGTAGCTCTGACCCGGGGCCTGAAGATAATTTTACACACCAGGAAAGCAGGGGAGGCCTCCCTGGGACACCGCCCCGGGCGCTTTGCCACCCAGCGGGCCAGGGCCCAAGACAGATGACCCCTAGGAACCTCGGGCCCGCTGGGGCCCGGTCGGAGCTCCTGAACCCGCCCACACAGGGGAGGCCTCCCAGTGACACATGAGACCCTGTCCTGAGAGCATAGTCACATGGTGGGCCAGAGCGACTGAACCCGCCCACACAGGGGAGGCCTCCCAGTGACACATGAGACCCTGTCCTGAGAGCATAGTCACACGGTGGGCCAGGGCGACACCCCCCCAATCCAGGGCCCAGTCAGAGCTCATGAACCTGGCCAAGCAGGAGAGACCTCCCAGGGAGCCGCGGTCTTGGGCGCTTTGCCACGCTGCAGGCCGGGGGGCAGAACCCAGGATGGGGACTCTAGGGCTTCTGAACCGGCCAAGCAGGGAAGGCCTCTCTGGGTCTGATGGACTTACATCCCGGGCCATTCGCAGTGCAGCAGGCTAGAGGAGAGAGCCAGGGACGGGGCACCTGCCCCAAGGCCCCGTTTCAATCTTCTGAACCTGGCAACGCAGGGACAGCATTCCCGGGCCCCCGGTACCTCACCCGGGGCACTTGCTAACACCGCAAGCGGGGAAGGGAGCCCAGGGCCCTGGTGAGCTTGTAGACCTGGGCCTGCTGACTCCCTGACCCTGCGGAGCCCCATCCTGTCCACTCTGTCATTTGGAGGTCGTGACCGGCACCACCGTCAGGTGTTACCAAGCAAGCAGCCCAAAGTCATCAATAGGCCCAAATATAGGGCCTGATTTAGATCTTGGCGTAACTCCTGCCGTCCGTGGCTTCGGTTTCAAGTACTCCGTCGAGCTGACGGAGTCCCGCCAGCTGAATTTAGATGGCAAACAATCCTGGCAGAGTCGGTGGGACTCGTATGGTCTTTCGTCCATAGGCCCGCCAACATCTCAATACAGTGGGCGGACCACCAAGTAGGCGGGCGGGTAATCCGTCGGAAAAGCCACGGCAGGACCATTACCGCCAAGATCTAAATCAGGCCCTAAGTCTCTGAGGAAGGTCAAATATGTGTCAAAAACACACTTACAAAACAATTATACTTTTAGTCACGTATTTGTTCACCAAAAATGACAGATTACAACAATTATTTTACTGAAAATTGTAGCTAAAACCTTACTAAACATATAAAAACAGGCACCATTTTGTGAGCAGTGTTACACTGCCTTCTGAAGTGACCAAACGCACAGGCGACAGCAGAACTACTACAGAGACACTATTCAAAACAGTTTCACCTAGCTGTCACTGTAAGTATTAATAAAAACGTTAGTACTTGTTAAAAGAGAAAAACACTATGCAGCTAATAAATTTTAATAACAATTTTTTAAACAATTTCAGAATTTATTTTCTGCAGAGTCTACCAACTGTAGGAACATTTTGATTTGTCAACGTGTAGAAATTTGTCAAAATAGTAAGTGAAAATAAGTTTAGAAATTACATTTCAAATAGCAAAACAAAAGCTTGGAGTATAATAAAAATAAAATATGTTTCTATAATTTTTTCACAAACAAGATGTATTCCAAGAAAAAATCATACAGTGACTGTGTGAACCAATTACTATTCCAAATCCAGTAAATATACGTAACGGAAGGTGCTGGACAATGACTGAGGGGAGCAAATTTTGTATTACTACTCCGCCAAGTGTTACAACAGGGAAGGTACTGGTCTGTGACACCTCACTATTAATTATGTAATCTATTTAATAATTATTACAACATTTTTAAAATAATTATTACAAATTAATTTAAAAGTAATAAAATTAAGTTTTTGGAGCGGGATGTTAGGGGTATAGGGGCAGGTGATACCTGAGCATTAATACACTACCCACCCATTAACCCTATTTCCCTTACTTCACGCTCCCAAATAGTTTTGTATTTTTATATTAATTTACAATACTTAATTTACAAATATTAAAATATTTAATATATAGATTAAATAATTGATGCTGAGGTATCGCAGTTGATACCTGAGTATTAATACACTTGCCCACCCATTACCCCTATGTCCCTTACATTCGGCCCCTAAAACTTTATTTTGATATTTGTTAAATAAGTTGCAATATTTAAAAAAAATATGTATGTATTAAATGGATTACTTAATTAATAGTCAGTTATCATAGTTGATACCTGAGCATTAATACATTTCCCCACACAATACCTTCAAGTCAGCAAGTATAGTTTCTGCTATTTCTGTGGCTTGTTCAACTGCTGATCTGCAGTTCAGGAGCATGCAGGTTCAGGAGGGAGGACTATTCTTGGCAGGATGTGGTGTCTGGATGATGGTGAATTGAGCGGGAGGTCTAGGCAATATGTTAGGTCGACGGATTCTATTTGTGCCAGTGAGTACTGGGATAGTGTATGGAGGCTTTGGGTCCACTTGCTGGGTTTTTGTGCTGTATGATTCGCAAATTGATCCTGCTTCTATAGAGGATAGGGGGTTTAGAGCTCAGTAGGGTCTGTGGGACAGGAGGATCAAGAGAATGGAGGTCTGGCTAGTGATTCAGCTGCCTCTTGGAGATCTATTTTGGGGAGTCAGCTTTTCGAGTATTGGGTGTGGTTGAGTGTTAACTTGACCTGGATCGCAAGGTCCTTTTTTTCTTGGTGAAGGTCTTTAGCTAGAGAGTCAAGTTTTCATTCTATTCAGCTCAGGAGCAGGGTAAGAGTGTCATGGAGACTACCTGTGGGAGGACAGGTGACGGGTCTCGAGTTTAAAGAAGGCAAGTGATCTTTAATGAAGGTGAGGGCTGTGTCATCGAGGCTGGAAGTGAGTAAGGGTTGCATGGGCTGGGTGGGTTCTACAGTGGGAGTCTGGGTTGTGTTCGAATGGGGCTTAGTGGGCAACGATCTTGGATTTGGACGGGTGTTATCTTGCCCAGTGTGTACACCAAGGGACTTTGTTTTGGTGTGGCCTTTAGTTAGGGTGGGTGCAGTGGGAGTCGGACTGGAGCTTGTTTGAGGGGTGGCAGTGGTGTATGGTGTGGTGGTGGGGTCCTCGAGTCCAAAATGTTTAGGGTGAATAGATAGGAGTAGAGAGGAGGGGAGTGGGTGGAGGATAGGCACTGGTTGTGTTAATAGGGCGCGGAGTGATGAGAAGCTTCGGACAAAGATGGCTAGGTGATGGTCTGCTGCTTGAATTATTATGTTCCTCATTCTGAAGATAGATATGCATTCCTTCCCTCTAAAGGTTTGGGAGAGGGTAGTCATGTGTTTGGTGCCATAGGGAATTTTGCTAGTTTTTGCGATTTGTAGATGGAGAAGGAAAATGTTTCTCCTTTTTGCAGGGTGTTTTGTGTAGAAAATGAAGTCAGTTTTGGTGTTGCAGTTGCTCATGCTATTAGGTATCCTTTATTATTTTTTCCGGTAGTTGTTTGAGTAGGTTGCGCTTGAATGTTTTGATTGCATTATTTGAGAGGATTTTTATGCTCCATGAGTTGGGACCGTATCTCTCAAGTGCTGTATTGTGGGGTTTTGGGTAGAGGTGGGTCATCGTGGCCGTTCTTTGTAACTGAGTGCCTGTCGAAGTGACAGAGTGTAGTGTGTTATGTGCAAGTGATGGTGTTACGGGTCAGTGTTCATATGGACCTGGTTATGTGGCTTAAGATTAAAGCAGTGTATGATTGTCCGATTGGTAGTTATTAAACATTTTTTCAAAACTTATTTGTTTCCATTATCCAATCCATATTGTGTTTGGAGTGGGGTAGGATGCAGTTGCGTGATTACAGTTGGCGGGAATGGGGTAATCTGGAAGTGATTGGAGTAGCTTGCCAGTAACAGTGAGAGTAAAATTCTGTCTGGGTAAAACACGCAGCTGACTATGTACACTCTCGTAGTCCTATGTTGGTTTCACTTTTTTATTGTAACGTAGCATAACATAACATGTGTATTTGTAAAGCGCACGTTCACCCGTGGGCGTCTTGGCGTTGAATAACAGATGTTTATTGTTACCCAACTCAATGGTACTCATTTTATTGACCTCAGAAGAATGAAAGGCTGAGCGGACCCGCCAGGATTTGAACCTGTGACCATGAGGTCAAACACAGGCCCCTACAGATTAGTCCACTAAGTCACCAGACCTGGGTGGGGGGACTTTCTCAATAGGAGTGATAGGACTATTATTGAACACTGAAGTATCGCCGTATAATTTGTATTGCCCCTCATCTTTCTGTCTAAATTGTATTCAATTTATAACCATGTGGCAGCTGGTCGTTTGAGGTGGGCAATACGTGTGCTGTAATACAGGAGTGACTAGACTGGGTGGTGCAATGTTTTTGAGCCTTGCTGCCATTTTCTGCCTCGAACAGGAGATGGCAGCCCCTTGATTAGTCCTATTTTAATATAATTTATCTACATTGTGTGATCCTACCAGGTAGTCCTCTTTTTATGTTGATTTATGAGCAAGCCCTCTTTTGTTATCTTATCCTTGAGGGGAGGGTCCTATCTCCAAGTTTAAACATGTCCCCTGGGCCTAGATTTAGTCCCCTGATCAGTGCTAAGAGGCTTCCTCCTTAAATACAGCAGAGCGTGTCATAGAAAGATTGATCCCACTCACCTCACTCTGCACGGGCAGAAAAGCGTCCATGGGAGACTGAGGTCCAGTGTATGAGAGGTGCTGGGAAGGTGCTCTGCTGGTCGAAGAGGCCATCATAATCAGGCTCCCAATCCACCATGTAGTGTCGCGAACTTGCTCCTGTGCGGCCGTAGGTAGTAGGGCTCTCGCTCTAAGGGACTAGGACCGACAGGGCAGCATATGGAACTGCTGTAGGTGTGAATTTGGCGCTCAGCTGACTTCACACTTTCTTTGTCTACCGACCAAGTCCAGAAGGATGGAGGTTGGCTCTCCTATACAAGTGTGCTCCAATGCGGGCCTTTCTCCTCTGGCCCTATTTCCTGTACAATGATGTCCACCATTAGGAGGCAATCGACGCCTCAGCTACAGAGGGTGGCATTGGGCCTTATTTCAGAGGCAGCAAAAGTCATCAGCCGGTCTGACACCACGGGAGCTGGCACCGCCAATGTGCAAGCGTCTCACTTAACTAGGCGGCCTCTGGAGAACCAGGCAGCCTTGGCCCTCTCAGCTTTCGCAGCAGTAGCAGACAATAGTAGGTGCGATGTTCCTGAGCATATGAATATGCACTGTTGATGAGGGTGGGACCAGATATCGGGCACCCCCAGTTCACACAGGGGTAAGAGCTTTTATGTTTCTGTGATATTCTATGAAATTGGGATCTCTAGACATAGGGCGGCAGCGTGTGCCTCAGTTTTCATGGCAGAGAAAGACAGTAGACTGTTGGACAGTACGGGAGCCGGTGCTACCCACGTGGGAGGGTCTCGCTAATACAAGGCAGCCTTGGATGCATCGTGCAGCTATGGGATTCTCCATTCTCACTGGACAGGTGAGACACGCCATCTGGTGCCTCGAACTTTAATGGGGGCAGTCATTGTCTGCAACCATTGACGTATGCAGGTTGGGCGCTTTAGAGGTCACTGGCCTGTCCCCTGTTTGTTCCAGTTCCACCATGTGTAGGAGCAAGGTCTGTGGGAGTAATGGTGTCTAGATGCGTCAGGAGCTCTTCCTTCAGAGCAGTCGAGTGCAGTTTGCACCGCAGCCCCAGCTGGCAGGATAATCAGCTGGCTCTCTAGGAATTGCGGCATCGGCGGGCAGCTGGGTTTAATTCAATGGAGTTTTAAGTCCAAAATTCTCTGCTTTTTTATCTTCAGCCGTATTTCTCTGTGTTCGTTCCATAAAGCAATGGTAGGGAGGTGGATGACTGGGGCAAGTCGGGGATTTGGTATTTTGATTTGGGGCATTGCCAATGTACGTATTTTGGTAGGAAAAGAGTTTATATTTCTTAAATCACTACTTAATCTCCCTTTCGGTTTGCCCAACCGCCCTATAATATTTGACTCTGGTCTCAAAGGTAATAACCATCTTGTGGTGCTTAAGGTGCTTTTGTAGTGGGTGAGACTTTGGTCATATCATGAATTAGGCTCCTACAGGTCTGAATTATTTGAATTTGAAAGTCTGGTCACTAATACTAAAATCAAGTGGTTCTCCCATGTAAAGGAGTGGTTCACCAAACTTGGACTTCAATCTTTTTACACGAACCCGACTTCTATAACACAACACACCAAACGTCTTATAATCAACACATATTCAAGCTATGTTTTTACCCAGTGCACCATTGAACTACCACTGGGTCTCTGTCTGATTTCTTCTTATCTAATAAACCTCCCCCAAAATTTGAGGTATTTTTTGAAGATATCTTTCCACCTCTCTCGAATCCCTTTTTATTAAATTCAGATTAGGAATTTTACCATTAAATACTGCCATATGGTCAACTGCAACGTAAGGCTCCCCGTACTGTAAATATTGCCAGATAGAAACTGAAAACATCGAGCATTTTCTACTTGTATGTCCTTCCTACATTAAACCTAGATGGAAGTGGCTTTGTTCTTTATGTCTTAATCTAGGCTTAATAAATGACTTACCCGCTCTTAGGGTTCTTAAGTCTGACATTTCCAGGAGAGTTGTGTTCGCCCTTAGCAAATTTTTGCTATCGGCTTGGTTTATCAGTAACAGACTCTCCTGAATTTTAAATTTCAAGTTTAAAATTTTGAATTTTAAATTTTGAATTCTGACTTGTTGATTTGAGTAGAATTGTTTCTAAGCACTTTATTATGAAGTACTGTAACTTCCTTACCATGGGCCTTGTTTTAGTCTCAATTAATGTTCTCATGTTCCAACCATGCTGTATCACTGCATTTGTATTACAGCACTACTTTGAAATATAAGGTTCTATTCTAAAAAATCTTATATGCAATAGATTTACTGTTCTTCTGGGGGTTGACTCACAAACTCAAACCTATATTTCCTTCGCACTTTAAACCTGTTTTTATTATACCTATTCTTGTACAGTATTTTATACACTTTTCAATAATATGTTTTACGATTGTGTAACACTTTTATGTACTTTTATGGTTAATTGACTGAAATAAAGTAATTTGATTGATTGATTGATTGATTATTTAGATCCCACTTATAATGTTTATGGACCTTCAACAGTCATTAATTATTTTTGGAATAATATTACTAGTCAGATTTTAAATTTCAGTGGTCAATATTTTATTAAGGGCGGTTGTTGTAGCCAGGTATTTGATTCTATCTTGGATGGGAACTTCAAACATAAAATGTTCTGTTGTACCATTTCTCAGAAATCTTTGATTGACACATAGACACACTGTAATCCATTCTTATGGCAATATACATTCTATCATCCTACACATCTTTCACAATGCAGAATTGATTATATATTTATGAATAAAAGTTTGGCACAGAACATTCTACATGTAGAAATAAGTTATATACTTATATTTGATCATGCGCCTGTTCTTAATCCAATTTCAACCACACACTAGAAGATGGAGATTTAATAATTCACTCCTTTTAAATCCTTCTTTCAACATTAAATTGAAAGATTTTAACAATTATTCTTTTTTCATTAATACTTCACATTACAACTCTTCATCCACATGTGAAGCATAGGATAAAGAAATGTGATAATCAATTATCACATTAAATGCTATTAAAACACTGAAATACAAATACTTTTGTTCCAAATCTCAAGTAACATTAAATAAATTACCTCAAGCAAAGTTACAATTTAATGAGAAGTCTTATGAACAAGCTTCATCCTTCTGATTCAATTAAAGATTTTATGATCAAATTGTCTCCAAGGACGGAAGAATCTATAATATTTTATAGGCCTATTTATACTCCTAAACAAACTCCGCCATAAATACAGATTAATGAATATTTAAGATCCATTCCAAAACCTGATTTAAAAGATGTTGATTTTTCCCAAATGGAGACTATATTATCTCATAAAAAGATTGTAGATGCAGTAAAACTAAAAGGAATGGTAAAACACCAGGACCTTATGGATTTACTATGGAATTTTATTCCCACTTCTTTACCGTCTTATTTCCTGTACTCCTTAAATTATATCGCTTTTTTGCTGAATTTAAGTCGGCATATGCTTATTTTCATGAAGGAATGATTTTTTTAATCCCAACGGAGAACCTGTTCAACTGTGTAAAAATTAACAGCTATTCTCTCTGGTTAATGTAGATTACAATATATTTGCAAATATCTCAGAATTATGAATAGAAACTATTTTACGTAAATGAATCATATTAGAGCAGGTTGGCTTCATCAAAGGGTGTTTTTCTTCTGGTAATACTAGATATCTTTGTAATATCAGTAAGACATTTAAACAATCCCATGCATTAGCTGATATTATATTGGATGTTGAGAAAGCATTTGACTGTATTGGGTGGTGATTTATATTTGATTCTTTGATATGGTTTGGTTTTGGTCCAAAAATATTGAATGTAATGTTTTTATTATATTCACCTCTAAGGCGGTTATCTTTGCAAGTGGTATATTATCAGATTACTTTCTATTACAAAGAGGAATGAAGCAGGGATGTCCTTCATCCCCACTTTTATTTATTCTCACATTAGAACCTTTTATTTATAAAATTAGACAAAAATAAAGATATTTCAGCTATTTTTTTTACAAAATTGCAATTGAAATTATCAAAGTATGCTGATGATAATGTTTTATACCTTTCTAACCCAAACAAATCTATCCCTGCTTTCTAATTAGTGTTTCAATCATTTTCTAACATTTATGGGTATGAATTACACTCAGCTAAATATAAAATATTACCTCTTTAGCACATTTTGTACCAAACAATATTATCAGGACTTGGGCCGTGCTTGGAATTTTACTAAGATTTAACATTTAGGAATGTGGCTCACAAAGTCAATTAAAGACGCAATCAAAAGACATTTTGAGGACATCATAAATACATAAGAGAATTTTTGTTAAAAATGGAATCTGTTATTTTTATCTTGGTGAGGCAGGCTTAGTTCTATAAAAATGATGCTTTCTCTTCTTGTGATGTACTTAACTGCAATGGTTCTCGTTCAGACTCTATCAATGTTTCTCAAAAGAAAAGAATCTGGATTCTTGTATTTTTTATGGCATAATAAAAAATCTAGACTCGCCCTCCCACATCTAAAATTGAGTAAACAGGATGGGGGATTGAGCTTCCCAAATTTTCAAAAATACCATGAAGCTTTCTGCCTAAGACAAAATGCACACTTGATTACCTTTAATGGCGATTCACATGAACCTTTATGGGTTACTATGGAATATCAATTTATCTCTTTTTTCTCCTTTGAGGAATTTTTGTCATTTTCAGCTAAAACACAGTATTTCACTTTGTCTGTGATTGAGCATTCTTATACAATTTTGCAATCATTTTTGATTCCCCAACTCAACAGAAAACACATTTTGTGAATTCACCCATATGGTACAATAAAAATAATAAATTTAAGGATAAAGTCATATTTTGGAAAACTTGAAGAGACAAAGTTATTGGTTTGTGATTATGTTCTACCTTTTCATGATGTTCAATCTCTATTTAATTGACCAAAATCCTTTATAGATAAGAATAATTTGTTGTCTGAACAGATTTCTAATTCTATTTCAGAGCTATAAAACGTAAACATATTAGAGCCTCGTGCAAATAAGATGATTTCTTTGCTAAAGATTCCGTCCAAGGCGTCACTGTTATATAAACATCTTTACTCTAGCCTTGTGAAGTTAGAATCAAATCCCCCATTGAATCAAAATGGGAAGAACATTTATAAGTTGTTTGGTCTATAGACTGTTAGAATAGAGTGTGAAACAAAATTCATAAATCCTTTAGAGCAGCACTCCATTTGTGTATTATAGACTATTGGTGTGGTGCAGCGGCCAGGGCAGCTGACTTCGGAGCACAGGGTTCACGGTTCAATCCCCAGCTCCGGCGGCAGCTCAGCTCAGCACCATGTGACTCTGGGCAATAGCTCACTTAATTTCCACGACGGCCCCCAGCGCCTTGAGACCCGTAAGGGTGAGTAGCTGCGCTATATAAAAACGGACTTACTTACTATTTGTAACACCTGTCTCATTATTGAACTGGACAGTCGTATCACAGGACAATTGTTAGCCATGTGACACATAACACAGTGATTTAAAACATATGTTATTTACTTGTTCACATACATCCAGCTTTTGGAGACACATTTGGAAAAAGATCAATGGGATTTTCATTTTAAGTATCCCTTATTCATTAGCTATATATTTCTAGGTAGTGCTTCCCCTGATTGAGATGTTTGATAAGTTAAGAGACCTTTTACTTGCTGTGGCATTTCATCATATTACTTTACGTCTAATTGGAAGAATGCTCCAAATGTTACCTTTTTCAGCCTGATGGTATGCTGTATGTTTTAATCACATATTAGATTACGTGTATGTTAACCCTACTACTTTAGTTACTAAAAATGGAAAATATATGGTTACCTTAAACAATATTCCTTAACAAATCTAGCATTCTCTGCAAAACTATATATATTTCTGCTTAAGAAATAACAAAGCCTCTGTGATTATGATTTTTTAGATACTTTATTACTAATATGTAAGTTTGCTGTAGTTGATTTTTTTTAAAAATGTCTTCAATTTCTCACCCGATATATGTACCTAATTCTTCATTATATATTCTTCTCATCACTTTTTGAGTTTCTCCTTTTCTTCCAATTACTTTCTATTTAGGTATATTGTACTTAATGTTAAAATGTTTTTGTTGATCTCCATAGGCATTCTGTTTAAATTTTGTCTATAAGTATATGTAATAATTGCTATTATTGTGCAATTATCTTGTGCATTATTATTGTGAATTGCGATTTTTATAATTCTTCAAAACCTTTCAATAAAGCATCTTTAAAGCTAAAAATAAATGTCATTCGGATCCTTCAAATTGTCAAATTACCATCTACTCTTTTTGTTATGCCAACTCCCTGTACCTGAAACTTCCCAAATTCTCTCTTCAACGTCTCCTGGTTACTTAAAGCCACATATACTGAGGGGGACAGTTGTTTCTCCCATCTACAGCCCCTTTTATCCTCACTCTGGTGGGTTCAAAATTCAGAGTGACTTCACATTTTTGGCCATCCACTGCCCTTTAGTAAGAAAACACCACAGCTGTATGTTCTCACTCACCCTTAAGTTTCTCCTTGGTTTTTTTTTTATTCCATGATTCAGAGGTGGCGACTCCAGATGAATATTTCAAAAATAGGCTCAATACTCAAGATGGGTCATCCAAAACTAGATACGACACACCTAGATGTGGTCTTTGGAATGTAACAATACTCCAGCTGAAGCCTACAGAACCAATATGAGTCCTCAAAAATGGGACACAACACCCCTAGATTTGGTCTCCTGATGGTCACAATACTCCAGCTCAAGACTCCAGAACCAATATGAGCCCCCAAAAATGGGACACAAAACCCCTAGATTTGGTCTCCTGACTGTCACAAGACTCCAGCTGAAGACTCAAGAAGGGGAAACAATACCCCAACGTGAGTCCTTCAAAACGTGACTCAGCACCCCTAGATGTGGTCTCCGGACCGTCACAGTGTTCCAGCTGAAGCCTCCAGAACTGGAACCAGTACTTCAATGTGGCCTTTAGAACTGGTCACATTACTCCAGATTTGATTTCCATTACTGGATAGCTCTGGATGTGACATGCAGAATCAGTGACTCAGCACAATACAGTACTCCAGATGAGTCCTGCAAAACTAAACACAATCAAGGTGCGCCTTCCAAAACTGTAAACAACACTCCCAGATGCAGGCCGTTGACCAATTGTTGGTCAAATTACTAAGATGTAGCTTTTCCAGATCTGGTCACAGTATTCCAGTTGAGGATTTTGTAAAGGGTCTTTGTACTCCGAGATGCAGCTATGAGAACTGCAGAAAAGACTCCAGAAAAGTCCTCCTGAGCTAGTCACAATCCTCTTAGAGGCTGCCTCTAGAACTGTCCACAATACTCCAGGTAAAGTCTCAAGAACTAAAAAAAATTAAATTGGGGACTTCAGTACTAGTCACTATACACCAAATTTCACTTCCATTACTGAAAGCAACACCACCCAGTGTGGCATGCAGAATACTCTATATGAGATCCTCAAAACAGGCTAGATTACTCCAAATGTGATCTCCAGCAATGAACTCTGTACTCCAGATGTGATACCCAAATGTGAAAATTGTGCAGCAGGTCTGGGCTATAGTCCATACTACATCCCAAATGTGGCCTCGTAAAGCAAACACAATGCTCCGTATGTGGTCTTCAGAGTGAATAGTGCACTCCAGGTGTGGCCTCTCAATGCGAACACTTTGTTTCAGATATGCCCGCCAGGACTCGGCATAATAATTCAGATAGTGATGTTCTATAAACTGCCCATACCCAGGCACTGCAGCTTTGGAGGGAAAAACCCTGCTTTGCCCCATGCCCTTAATACTATTGGCCTGATGTAGAACGAGATAGGTCGTAAACAATGATTGCAAATTTTATACCGATTATTTGCAACCAGGCTCTAATTTTGCGAGGCAACCAATGTACAAATAGGTTGTGTCACCAAAAATCCAGTCATAAGGGTTTGAAGAAAGACACGACTAATGATTATTACTTAGGCAGATCAATTTTTATGACCACCTGTGATTGGCTGAAAATACAGAGATAGCGGCCTGCATGGAACAGCAGATAACCATCCCTGCTTTGCCTTCCTAAATGGGAAACTTTTTTTGTATAAGCAGTCTGTTTTCCTTGAAGGAAGTGGTACTGCTTTTTTTTTTGTTACATATCCGTTTGGAAACATATCGAGGGCGCAGAGAGTGTTCTCCTGGACCACTGCCTGCTCCCCCAAGATCCGACACAGTTCCCGAAGAGAGTGCTAGTCCTTTACGAATAGGTTACCTCCTCCTTTGAGGAGTTGTAGACACAAACCATTGGTACATCTTATTGCGATTTGTAATTAGGAAGGACGCCCCTTTCATGCCTCTACCTACTTGCAGACTGAGTGGATAAACCCTGTTTAGGATTCAGAAAGGCTGTACCCAATCGTAAAATGGGTGTAATAGAAAGAAAAAAGCCAATTTGCTGTCACAAAGCTTGTGATTTTGCGAATTGCAGGGTTTGCAACTGCAAAATTTGCTTTGGACATCTGACCCAAAGATATCGACTGCTATGAACAACGGGCCAGATGTACTAAGAGCTGGTCTCAAAATACTGGATGCAATTTGTGACCAATAGTTTTGTGACCAGTGTGGTAATTTGCAAACCAGCCTATGTACTAATAGGTTGGTTTGCAAATTACCAATCCTAGTGGGTTGCAATGCGACCTACCTGATAAACATTAATGAGGTAGGTCTCAAAGTACAGCTCACTAGGAATTGCCGTCATCACCGTGGTGTTGGCCTGCTGAGGTCAGCAGACCACATGTTGGTGATTGTTTTTAAATAAAGCATTTATTTTTTAAAATGCAAACCGTTTTCCTTAAAGGAAAAAGAGATGCGTTTGGAGAAAAAAAATTAAAAGTAAATATATTTTTTTTTAAGAGTAGGCAGTGGTCCATAGGACCATTGCTTACTCTTAAAAGTTTTTCTTAACAATCACAAAGCAGAAAGGGGTCCCTTGGAGCCCACTTCCCGTTTGCGAATGACTTACCAACGCCTTTGAGGAGCTGGTAAAAGATTAAAGCTTTGTGGCCAGAATTCAGTTGCAAAACATTAATACATACCAATCCGATTCGGTGCTTGGAAGGGACGCCCTAAACACGCCCCCTGCCAAATATACCCAATCAGCATTTGGTTGCAAACCTAGGGGCATATTTACAAGCCCCTATCGCCACAGGAATGTCACTTTGATCGACCTTCCTGTGGCGATAGGGGCTTCGCCTTATTTACAAGGCGCGTTAAGCCACTTAAAGTGGTTTACGCCGCCTCGTAAATAAGGCACCCTTTCACGCTATATTTAGCGTGAAAGGGGTGGGCAATGGTTGTTGCGGTGGGCATTCTACTGCAAAACCCATTGATTTAGGATGGCGTCAATAGGAGGCAGCGCCAAAATTAAGACCAGGGAAAACATTGGTCTTAACATGGCGAAACGAGGAGAAATGCTTTATTTCTCCTCATTTTTGCTGTTTCTATGACAGCAAAACGCCATGAATAATTAAATAAATGGCAATTTGCAACTTCTATGTGTGCTGCACAATGCAGCACACATAGAAGTTACAAATTGCAATTCTGGATTGTATATGTGCAGAAAGGGACACCTTCCTGCACATAAACAATCATTCCATGAACGCAGACACTCTTGCACTATGGTGCAAGAGTCAAGAGTGCCTGCGTTGGCACTAGGCAGCTGAGCTCAGCGCCAATGCTAGGGAAAACGCAGGGATGTGCAGTATTGTTGTAAATACGGTGCATCCCTGCGTTTTCAGAATGGCGGAGCACGGCGTTCGATTTTTTGGCTTAATGCCGCGCTCCGCCATTCTTTTGTAGATATGCCCCCTAGTTTTTTACATATGAAAAGGCTTCCTACATCTGTCCCTATCTTCTTTTGAGCACTTTCTGTTATAAATATAATATTTTACATTTGAGTAATCTCCAAAAACACTTTCTCGTCTCACTGCGTGTCCAGACTGAACGTTCAGAACTTATTTTCTCGCCTCCTGATTCACTAGAAGTGAGAGTTCAAACAAACAGAGGGAAGTGAATTATTAAAAGGAGACAAACACAATTTATTTTTGAGACATCCCAGAGTGTCAAGGGAGAAAGAGGGTGGGCTTAAAACATGCGGAAAAGTATTAGCGCAAAACGTCCCTAAATGCACATTTCATGTCAGTCTCAGGCTTTCTCAAGAGGAAAATTGCTCCTGTGATGTTCCGCTGGCTCCCATGACAATTTTTTTTTAAAAATCAAAAGGAAAGGAATCGTTCTCTTTCCGACAGTGCGGTCCGAGCTCTCCGTAAATTCCCTGGTGTCGATGATGTTTTTGAACAACAAACCGCACAGTTTGTGAGGACGCGTCTCATCTTCTGAGGCTGCTCTGAGTGTTTGTACACTCGGGGACAAGGAGCTATAAAAATGTATTCGAATGAGAGCCTGTCAAGTAAAGCGAACAACGAAAACCACAAAACAGCGTCTATTCCCTGCAGCAAGGCCTGCAAAACTCCCAAACTGGCAGAATAACTTGTCTTTTTATATTGCTCTCGCATCCAAGATCTTACAGGTTCACTGTGCTGTTAACAAGTGGTGCTACTGTTACTCTTTTTTTATCACCCTCTGGAAGGATGAAAGGGTGTTTCATCCCTGTATGAACTGAGAACACGTGACCAGTAGGTTACACCCAGATCTTTGCAGCAAGCACATTAGTCCACTGAGCTATCTTACCCTTAGTTTATGAGGTCACAGGGGGAAAGAGACTTTCCTGGAGCAATGTGTTCAGAAAGGAAAATACTATTTGGTCGTTTTCCTTGGAATTTGTAAAAAGTTATGCAATTCCATGTGTGAGCAGCTCATTCTGACTGCATTCATGTATGTATGTATTCCTGGATTCTGGTATGAGTAGTCCTGTTTATTCCATGTGCTAGCATTGAACTGCGTAGCGTGAGTTCTGCCTCAGACCAGCATTAGATTGAGAGAGGGTAAAGTGTCGTGAGTTCTGAAGTTGTGGCACTTCAAGTACAAAGTGCTGTTTTTTCTTCATATTTGCATTCATACTGATAGGGCAGAACTGGATGAACAATGGCCACTAAAAAACAAGCCTTTGCAATGCAATCGGTCTCGCCTTTGGGACCTTATAAGTGTCTAGCCATGCAGCAGATTATTGTGGCTACAGCAACATTTACCGTTCTACTGTGCCGGACATATTAGAGTCTCGGACTACCAGCAGAAGCAGAAGCAATAAAAGAAAATGCACAAAGCAGGGAAAGGGTGCAGTACCACAGGCTGTCACTAGGTGTCCCTTGGGACCTCCTTTAGCCACATGCACCCTGAAATCTTAAATAATCCAACACATCCCCAATGACCTTTCGCTGGTCCGGGTCCCGGAAGGAGCTATGAAAATGCTTAATTATATCAGTAGCACGGACAGTCTCCCATGCAAAAGAATGCTCCAGTTTTAAGTTGTTTTAAAAAATATTGGGGCAGATTTACAAGCCCCTTGCGCCACTTTTGCGTCACTTTTCCCATGTTAAAAGTGACGCAAAAGTGGCGCAAGGGGCTTGTAAATCTGCCCCATTGTGTCCATATGTTTTTATGTATTTTTATCTCAAACAGAAATGCTGATAGGAGATGTTACAGTCCGAACTTTACTTTTTACATTTACTGTTTGACCATTAAAACAGATTAAGGAGCAGAGGGGGTGGAGTGTAGAGGGAATACACAATAAATAGTCAGCCGGATGCATTTTGACAAAGTGATGTCCATGGTAAAAGGAATGCCGCGATGCCATTTATGTTAAAAAACAAACCGAAGAAGAGGATTAGCAGGCTGCATGCTTGGGAGAGGCACAGTACCCACCTAGGAACAAGGGATATGCGCTGCTGAAGCCAGCCCTAGGCTGAAGCTCCGCCTCCTCGCCCCCTCTATCTCTGGTGAAAGCTGGCTGCCTGTCTCCCGAGGTGTGCTGAGCTCCGGTATAGGGGCCCTGAGAAGGAAGGACAGCAAGCGAGATCCCCGGAGTGGCCATCGTTATCTGAAACAATGATTTGCTTTCACTTTTTCAATAGCAGTAAATATCTGAAAACACAGTGCTGTCGCCGCCAAGAGCTTGATGTAGGAGCTGTGATCATTAGCCAAACACTGGGTGCTGCATAAACTTTATGTTTTTGAAACATGCTTGAAAATTGTACACAATGTTTAAGGGAACAATCCGACTAGTGGGTGAAAGTGTTAGGCATGCTTTAGTTTGCAAGACATCCGTTTGGGGTTATAAAGGAGCATGTTTGATGCAGTTCAGTTGTATTTCATCCATTGGACTGTGCTGGATTTCCGGCTGGTGCTCAGCGGGAGTGGTGTCTACGCTACAAGAGACCGCTCGGAGTGCAGGCTCCACGTTCCATGTTCATGGCTGCTGCTATAAGGGGAATCCCTAGACTGATAAATTTGTAGCGTGGCATGGCGCACTGACACAAAAAAAAAGATAATGTTAAAAAGTTGCATTGGGAAAGCCGCGCAAAAGAAACGAAAGTCAAGCGGCCGCCATTGTTAAAGTTAAAGCGCAACATTACACGCTTCCCCCCCAAAAAAAGATAATGTTATAAAAGTTGAGTTGGGCGAGCCGCACAGAAGAAAAGAAAGGGGCGCGGCCGCCATGTAAAAAAAGAAGCGTGTGCACGCCAAGCAACTGAAAAAATAAATCATGACTCAAATTACAGGAACAACTTGTCGGGGAAGTGCGTAGCTGTCGTGCCTGCAACGCCAGCTATGACGAAGAAGTAATTAACAAAAGAGTGCTCAGAATCTGTAAATAAAACATACTGAGTAAGTTCACATGTAACAGGGGCAGTCCTCATGCAAGGTTACAACAGTGGAAAAGGAGGGACTAAGGAGGAACTACTAAAGAAATTAACCAAAGAAAAAGAAGCATTTCAAAAAGACAGTCAAAGGAGCCAATTAAAAACATGGACGGAAGATGGGAGGAGCTTAAAGCCCATATTCTGAATACAGCATATCTTGAAGAGTCAGCACAAGCGCTGCTTATGTGAGACCTAACCAGCAGGGTGCTGTGGGCAGGTTGTACCCCTACAATGCTACAGCTCAGTGGCGCGCCCAGGAATTCGGTGGATTAGTGTTAATCTCGAACCATGAGGCCTCATCTCCTAGAGACAAGGTTCAAAACAGGATTTCAAAACACAGTTAAATAAAAGAAAGGCCTGACTCAAAAAGGGAGCTCTGGAGCGGAATTATAGAAAAACCATGAAGGTTTATTACAAAATACAAAAGCTACAATACATATATAGTAAAGTACAGATGTAGCAAATTGCATTTA
This sequence comes from Calotriton arnoldi, assembly GCA_963921515.1. Classification (NCBI taxonomy): domain Eukaryota; kingdom Metazoa; phylum Chordata; class Amphibia; order Caudata; family Salamandridae; genus Calotriton; species Calotriton arnoldi. Next base: position 726,633 of record CAWUFW010008631.1, on the reverse strand, counting down.
AATGCATACAATTATTAACATGAAGTTTCTCAGTAATAGAAACAATGCAGAATAATAGACAAAATCAATTGGGCAGCACCGCTAGCGGAGACCAAAAAGATCTGGCTCACCCCCAAATTCAAGGTTTAAATGTAGACATTTTCTCCATAAGAAAGCAACAGAACTGCAAACTCATCATGGTGTGAACAAAGAATTAAATTTAAAAACAAATCAAATTAATGATTTATAAATATTCACATACCCCTACCACTTTAGCACTAACTCATCACATGAATATAGATTCAGCCCCTGTAATCTAATGTCATCCGGAGGTGTCAGAACTAACTAGTTACTTAAACAACAGTGAACCATTGAGAATGGATACAATACCATGTGGAAGCGGACGATCCTTGAGAACCTGTGACAAAACTATAGGCACTTCTTCGAGAACAGTGTCATTCAGAAATAAACAAATCCACATCTTACTGCACGTACTAGCAGGCAGAAATATAAACAGAGAATGAACATGATCGTATGACTTCCATTTTGGACACAATGGCGTTGAAGCCTAACTGAGGCCTAGTTATCATGAACCAGGAAAACACACTTTAATAGGCTATAGAAAATTCAATTCAACTGCAGTAGATCCATGTCAGTATACACATGTGAATTCAAGTATAGATTAATTGGTGTGGGCACTAATAATAATGCACGTTTTTATTTAAAAAGCTCTTCCAATGCCACAGGGAGGTAAGCGCTTGCTGCTGATATCTTTCAAAGGCACTCTGCGCTCAATCAATCAATCAATCACGGCATTTATAGAGCGCGCTACTCACCCGGGAGGGTCTCAAGGCGCTGGGGGAGGGGGTAAGTTACTGCTCGAACAGCCAGGTCTTGAGCTGCTTCCTGAAGGAGAGATGGTCCTGGGTTCGCCGAAGGTGAGTGGTTGAGGGAGTTCCAGGTCTTGGCTGCCAGGTAGGAGAAGGATCTTCCTCCGGCGGTGGCTCTGCGGATGCGTGGTACGGTGGCGAGGGCGTGGCTGGTTGATCGTAGCTGGCGGGTGGGCGTGTAGAAGGTCATGCGGTCGTTGAGGTACTTGGGGCCCAGGTCGTGGAGGGCCTTGTGTGCGTGGGTGAGGAGTCTGAACGTGATTCTCTTGCTGACGGGGAGCCAGTGCAGGTCTTTCAGGTGTCCGGTGATGTGGCTGTGCCGGGGGATGTCCAGGATGAGTCGTGCGGAGGCGTTCTGGATGCGCTGGAGTCTTTTTGAAGTTTGGCTGTGGTTCCGGCGTAGAGGGTGTTCCCATAGTCCAGTCGGCTGGTGACGAGTGCCTGGGTGACGGTCTTCCTGGTTTCAGTGGGGATCCATCTGAAGATCTTGCGGAGCATGCGCAGGGTGTTGAAGCACGAAGATGAGACGGCGTTGACTTGTCTGGTCATCGACAGGGAGGAGTCCAGGATGAAGCCCAGGTTGCGTGCGTGGTCCGTTGGCTTGGGCGCGGTGCCCAGGGCCGGGGGCCACCAAGAGTCGTCCCAGGCGGAGGGTGATGAGCCCAGGATGAGGACTTCCGTCTTGTCTGAGTTCAGTTTAAGGCGGCTGTTCCTCATCCAGTCGGCGACGTCTCTCATCCCGTCGTGTAGGTTGGCTCTGGCGGTGGTGGGGTCGTTGGTGAGGGAGAGGATCAGCTGGGTGTCGTCGGCGTAGGAGATGATGTTGAGGTTGTGTTGGCGTGCGATGGCTGCGAGGGGGCTCATGTAGACGTTGAAGAGGGTTGGACTGAGTGAAGATCCTTGTGGAACGCCGCAGATGACTTCGGTGGCCTCGGATCTGAACGGGGGAGGCGGACTCTCTGGGTTCTTCCGGCGAGGAACGAGATGATCCATTCCAGTGCTTTCTCTCGGATTCCGATGTTGCTGAGGCGCTTCACTAGGGTGCGGTGGCAGACGGTGTCGAACGCCGCGGAGAGGTCCAAGAGGATGAGGGCTGCTGTTTCCCCGTTGTCGGTTAGGGTTCTGATGTCGTCGGTGGCTGCGATAAGGGCGGTCTCGGTGCTGTGGTTGGCCCGAAACCCGGACTGCGAGGGGTCGAGGGATCCATTCGTCTCGAGGAAGGCGGCAAGCTGTCTGTTGACGGTCTTCTCGATGACTTTGGCCGGAAACGGAAGGAGTGAGATGGGACGGTAGTTCTTGAGGTCGGTGGGGTCCGCCGTTGGTTTCTTCAGGAGGGCGGTAAGCTCGGCGTGCTTCCAGCTCTCCGGGAAGGTGGCGGTGTGGAAGGAGGAGTTGATGATGTCCCGGAGATGGGGTGCGATGGTGGCGTCGGCTTTGTTGAAGACGTGGTGTGGGCAGGGGTCGGTTGGTGATCCGGAGTGGATGGAGTTCATCGTGCGGGTGGTGTCTTCGGTGCTGATCGGGGTCCAGTTGCAGAGGGTGGTGGTGGCGGGCGTTGGTTCGGCGGTAGGGTGCGTGGTCTGTGCGTCGAAGCTGTTATGTATGTCGGTGATCTTGCAGTGGAAGAACGCGGCGAGTGAGTTGCAGAGGTCTTGCGAGGGGGTGATGTCGTTGTTTCCGGCGCTGGGGTTGGAGAACTCTTTGACGATGCTGAAAAGTTCCTTGCTGTCGTGGGCGTTGTTGTCCAGTCGTTCTTTGAGTGCCGACTTCTTGGTGGCACGGATCATCTGGTGGTGTTTGCGGGTGGCGTGCTTGAGGGCGGTCCTGTTGTCTGTGGTCTGGTCGAGTCGCCAGGCTTTCTCGAGAGTGCGGCAGTTCTTCTTGGATTCCTTGAGTTCGTTGGTGAACCAAGGGGTTTTCTTGCTTCCGGGTCTGCTGGGAGGGTTTTTAGTGGTGCGAGGTCGTCGGCGCAGGCGGTCAGCCACTTGGCGAGGTTGCTGGCTGCTTCGTTTGGGTCCGTTGTGTTGGTGGGTGTGTTCTGGCTGAGGGAGGCGGTGAGCTGCTCGGCGGTGATCTTGCTCCAGCTCCGGCGGGGACCCTGTTGCGGGTGGTGGTGGGTCGCAGTCTTTCTGAAGCTGAAGTGGACGCAGCTGTGGTCGGTCCAGTGGAGTCCGGTGGCGTGGCTGAAGGAGATGTGCTTGCTGGAAGAGAAGACGGGGTCAAGCGTGTGGCCGGCGTAGTGGGTGGGCGTGTTCACCAGTTGCTTGAGTCCGAGGTTGGCGAGGTTGTCCAGCAGGGCGGTGGTGTTTCTGTCGTTGTTGTTCTCCAGGTGGAAGTTGAGGTCCCCTAGGAGGATGTAGTCGGCGGAGGGCATGGCGTGCGGGCTGATGAAGTCTGCGATGTCTTCGCTGAATAGTGTGCGTGGTCCCGGGGGTCTGTAGATGAGGGTGCCTCGGAGGGTGGTCTTGGGGTCAGTGTGTATCTGGAAGTGTAGGTGTTCGGCGGCGGTGAAGGTCTCGTCGGAGTTAGTCGAGAGGCGGATGGTGTTCTTGTGTACGATGGCGATGCCTCCTCCCGTCTGGTTGACGCGGTCCTTCCGGGTGATCTTGTATCCGTCCGGGATGGCTATGGCGATGTCGGGCGCTGAGGAGGCGTTCATCCAGGTTTCGGTGAGGAAGGCGACGTCCGGTGCTGTTGCGTCGAGTAGGTCCCAGAGTTCCACGGCGTGCCTGTGGACGGAGCGGGTGTTCAACAGGATGCATTTCAGGTGGTTGCTGCTGGTGCTCGACTTGGCGGAGGTGGTGCACGTCCGGGGGCAGGTGAATCGGCAGGCTTGGCAGGTGAAGGGTCCGTGGGTGCGTCTCGGTGAGGCTCGGTAGCAGGCAGGGTTCCGGCCGGCATTGAGTGCGGTGAGGGTGGCGGCGTCGTAGGTCCGTCGAGTAGTGTTGCATCGGTGGGATCCAGGGGTCCTGGCGCTGGGCGCGGGCCAGGCGCGGACGGGCGCAGACGGGCTTACCTTTGGCGCACCTTCGGCGCTCCGTCGGTGCTCCCACTGCGCGCGGCCGCTGCGCGGTCGCTCAGGGGGCGTCATAAGTAAGGAGCCTGGAGGGAGGAGCAGCTGGGTGGCGGGAGCGGGGCGGCGAATGGAATCACGGGGGGGCGGGGCCGCAGGGAGGCAGTGGCGGGAAGTCCCAGGAGCAGCGGGAAAGTCCCAGGAGCAGCGGGAAAGTCCCAGGAGCAGCGGACAGCGGGAAAGTCCCAGGAGCAGCGGGAAAGTCCCAGGAGCAGCGGACAGCGGGAAAGTCCCAGGAGCAGCGGGAAAGTCCCAGGAGCAGCGGGCAGCGAGCGAAGGAATCTCCAGGCAGGAGGCGGCAAGGCAGGCAGGAGCGGCAGCAGTGAGTGGGGCGACCAAGCCCTGTGGAGGGCTGAGCGGTCACACCAATTCGAGTCTAAAAATGTTTATTAACAAAAGTATATATCTACGAATCTAAGAATCAGTTGGCAAGGAGGTCCCTTAGCAACTATGATATAGAGCATATAAAAAAAAAATATATATATATATATTATAGAGTGCGCTGCTAAGCAAGGACGAGACTCAAATATATAGAGTTTTATAAGCAGGCTTCCAGTGGAAATCACAAGGGAGAACTCAGGTGCCAGAGACTGAGATTATGAGAAAGGAAGAAGATGACCTTCAGTTGCTATAAAAATGTAAACGTTTTCGCTGCATCCACACTTTCTCCTCTTGTGATCCACGATGTGAAACATTGGCTTGAAATGTTATATATTTCGCACTTCCTGTAGACCTGGTTGCCATACGCATAGAAACATTGCTGTAACAATTATAATACGCTAAGGCAGTTTTTTACAATGACACATCCATGCGTGACCTGCATGTTATTACTCTATTTCTGCAACACCAGTTTAGTCTTTATCCAGTGGTGTCATGAAACCTTAAGGGGCTTCCCTGCAAGGGATGGTGAAGGGGCTCCTCACAATGCCCATTCCCTCGCAGTCGCCATTCACCTTTCCCGCCAGCATTCACGTGACATCAGCAGGAGTTTCCGTGATACGTTTAGCGTCAAAGAGAAAATAGTTATTCTTTTGGGACGAGCATGCGCTACACACATGCACAGTAAAAACCGAGTTGTGTTCACATTTTTTATTATAATATTATGAATATTTTTATTTTTCAAAATGAACTTTAGGGACTGAGTGTTTGTTCCCCTCACTGGTGCTTGAATAAGGGAGCAGATTTGTATGGGATGTGCAGATGCAAATTAAATCTAGACACCAGAAGGTGAAGATGAAGCGGGCCATTCATGTTTTGATGGAGCAAGTTAATCTACTGTAAATTTGCAGAGCTCCCATGCTACACGACTGGCAGTTCCCCTTTCAATTATGCCTTATTCTGAGTGCCTGGGTATAGCACCCAGTAATTCTGGCAATTCCATATCCCAGAGTTTCCAATTCGAGTATTACCAGTAACTCTGGATGGTCAGCAGTCTATCATAGGTGGTGGTCTACCCACCAGAGGGTCCCCGCCATCAGTACATCAGGGAGGTCTGCCCTATTTTAGGTGGGTTTCCTGATGCAGACTCCTGTTAGGGACTGCCATGCCAGGCAGGGAAAATAAAAATTGGCCGCCACTTACAAGAAAAAAGCTCCCTTTGTGTGGAGACCACTGTGTTTTTTGTTTTGTTTTCAGAAACAAGGGGATATCTATTCTAGTCACTGGCTGGGGTGGGCTCAGCCAACATTGATGACAGACCCATTCTGTACTGAGTGAGAAAGGACTGGGTTAAGGAGAAGTCATAGTTTATGACTGCTCTAGAACTGCCAACCTCCTCTTCTTTCGAGAGGAGACAGGAGGAACAGGACAGACAGCTTGTGACTCTGATGTCAAGGGCAAAACTTACACCACATCATATAATATACTACATGTTTTATTTTTCAGCTTTTTTTCTTCACTATTTCTTGATTTTTGCAATCGGGAAAGGAGAGCAATCAATCGTCTTCTGAGTAAATATCACTGGCATCACACAACTATTCTCACTAAATTCAATAGGAATATGTAAATAGATGCTCAGAGGATGGACTTCTGAAATACAGTCATGAAGGTTGTGGCGGCATGACAATCTCTTATATGAGCATTAGTAGTAATATTTTTAATATTATTTGAATATATCCAACATAGTGGCCTTTATGGCAATTTAATGTATTCATTTGCCCTGCCGACTCTCACTTATCTCTTAGGATTCTCAAGTCATTGATTATGCGCCATCAGATGGCACAGTTATTTTGTAACTCACAAATGAGGAAGGAGTTAATAATCTAGCATTGGCAGCTGTTGGAGACCTATGATAGTGATGGAGAAAGTGCTAGCAGGTCTTGTGGTCACTTTCTTAAAGTTATTGATGAATGAGTGTGAAGCATACCAAGTCTGTTTGTGGAGGGATCAAAGTTTGAAGATATATATGATGTTTGCACTTGTATTCTGCATTGTCTTGCAGCACCACCAGTGTTTCGTGGGCACTGGCAGTTTTGCTGCCTTTAAAATGCTGGTAGGGCTGGGACAGATTAAGTTTTATGTAGGAAACGTCCATTAGACATGACTGACTTTACTCAACCCCTACTGGTATCTCCAAGATACCAGCAACTTGTAAAAAACCTCAATTTCCATAAAGGTCAGTCCACCTTGGATGGAAGTGGCCTCTCTGCTCTGACTCCAAGGCCTTCCCCTGTCAAATATTCCACGAATTCTGATTTCTTTCACCCAAGGGCCTCTTGTTGGGAAATTCTTTGGCGCCTTGGCACATCGCCCTGGGACCTCATGCCTATAAAGCAGGTGGGGAGGGCCATGGTAGGCATTTAGAGCGATGTTAGGTATTAAGGGGCACATGCATCAAGGTAGGCTTTTGCGATTCCTTAATTGCGATTATTAAGGAATCGCAATTAAGGAATCGCAAAAGCTTATGCATGTAGGAATCGCTATAAAAATAGCGATTCCTAAACATTCCTTAATTGCGAGTCGCAAATTGCGAGTCGCAATTAAGGAATGCCGTCCCACTCATTCCTATGGGCCTACAGGCCCATAGGAATGAATTGGAGATTGCATGCGCAATTTGCGAGTACCAGTAGGTACTCGCAAATTGCTCATGCAATTTCAAGGGTGCAAGGGTGTCAAAATGACACCCAGTTGCACCCCTGAAATTGTGATGTGCACCCATTTTGCGCACACACATGCCCCAAGGGCATGTGTGTGTGTAACCTAAAACTTTAAAAAATGCATTTTAGTGCATTTTTCAAAGTTATTGCAAATTACAGACAAGTTTGATTTGTCTGTAATTTGCGGTCCCAAATAGCGAAATCGCTATTTGAAAGTGCTTCTAGCATTGCATTTAAGGAATCGCAAATTGCGATTCCTTAAATGCTATCATAATTAGGAATTCGCAAATAATTGCGGATTCTTAAATTGCGCATAGGAAACACGTTCATGCATCTCCAAAGGCCAATTTGCGATCGCAAATGGCCGATTTTTGCGAATTGCACCGTTTGCGATCGCAAAAGCCTTTGATGCATGTGCCCCTAAGAGACTGAAAGATCCAGTTGGAGAGCAAGGCTCCCTGTGTGTCCAGGCCAGACTCATTCGGTAGCACAAGCCCTGCATGTCTACCCTAGATGCAGCTTGTGTCATCTTTGAGCTTTGATACAAGCTACGCCGTTAATTCTTGTGTCTTTGCATCTTGTGGCCCATGCTTATCCCACAGCTTCTAACACAGGAGAGGTGTGGCGCAGCGGGCAGAGCGGCTGACTCTGGAGCGGGGGGCTCACGGTTCGGCAGCTCGGCTCAGCAGCAGGTGACTCTGGGTGATAGCTCACTTAATCTCCCCGACGGCCTCCAGCACCTGGATACCCTTAGGGGTGATAAGTCTCGCTTTACAAACCTGGAATTATAATGCATTTTGTTTGAAATTCACACTGTGCGCATGTAGCCCAGTTAGGATCAGGATTCGTCTCCTCTTGTGAGAAGGTGTTGTTTCCTTACAGTACAGAGCAGTTGTGTAGCAAGAGTGTCATGTCAAGGCCTAATGAAGGCAAAGAATATAGGCCTCCTTGCAACTAAGATCCGTAATGAAGACAGTAATGATTTGGGTAGTTAGCCCCTCACCCCTCTGAGCCCCAGTGCACCCAAAATCACCTGTGTCCTCACAGGTCTCTCAGTTCCTATCTGCATTCCTCATCTCCTTCCTTCCTTTCACTTTCTCTCCTCTCTCAAGGCTACTACTCTCTCTTTTTCCCACCATCCCTCTCACTCACGTGGAGAGGTGTGGTGCAGCGGCCAGGGCAGCTGACTTCGGAGCACAGGGCTCACAGTTCGATTCCCAGCTCCGGCGGCAACTCAGCTCAGCACCATGTGACTCTGGGCAATAGCTCACTTAATTTCAACGAAGGCCCCCAGCGCCTTGAGACCCGTAAGGGTGAGTAGTTCGCACTTTACAAATACGGATTTAGATTTTTTTTTATTTTTAGATTTACTCATCCTTATGTTCTTCATCCCATTTTCTGCTTCACCTTCAAAGCTCATTTCCATTTCGTTCTATTTGCCCTCCACATTTCTGCCTCCACTTACTCTGTTTCTCTCCCCTCTCCCTCGCTCTTTCTTCATATCTTATTCCTACCACTCGATTCCAATCGTCTTCCTTCCTTATTTTGTTCCCTTCATATATTTTCTCTCTTTTCCATTTTCACAGTCGAAAATATTACCTTTTTCATTTTCTGTCCTCTCCCATCTCATATTTTTCTTTTTCTCTTTGTTCCCCCTATTTATGCTCTCTATTTCTCTCGGTACACCTAAATTTCCCCCTCGCCATTCCTCTTTCTCTTTCATATCTTTTTCCTCCCAATTGTTTCCCATCTCTTTCTTTCCATTATTTCTAACAATCCTGTGTTTTCTCCAATATTCTCCCAGCCTTTCTTTTTCTTTCCATTCTCTCTGTCATTCATATCTTCTACTTTTTCCCTCCCCTCCCGTTGCTATCTTTCCATTATGCTTTTCCAATCTCCTCAGCTCTATTTCTCATGCTGCCTCTGCTCTTCCTTTATGCTGCCTCATTCGTATGCCATTGGTCCATTTTCTCCTCTTGCCATTCCTTCTCTCCTTTTTATCCCCACCCTCTCTTCTCTAACACCTTCCCAGCTGTCCTCGTCCTTATAGCACGTTGTAACCTCTTTCCTTCTGCATGTATCTCCTTCATACTTTCTTGCTGTTTTCCTTTTCTTTCCCATCGCTGCTTTCTTTCTATCTCCTCTATCACCCTCTATGCTTTAGTTTCTCCTTTTCTCTATAATCGAGTGGTTGCGTGGGACCATGTCTGTCTCGCTCTCGATTACTATTTTCTACCCCCCCCCACAACCCTAGAAGGAGTCACCAGAGCCAAGCAGAAGACAATCACAATAAAAAAGTATTTTGAAGTGTAGGATGGTCTCTTAAATAACCTACAGCTGGTGCAATGTGCTCTGTGAGCCCCTCTCGCCTCTGGGCTACGGGGCCACTGTAGCGGCTGCACCAATGGTAGCTGTGCTCCTGGATTAGTGGTCCCAGTGCTTTCTCATCTAGCACCATGCTCTCCCTTCCTGTGGCACAGGCCAGGTCCAAGGGTGAAGAGCCTGGCTCTTCCAGTTCTGATGGCTTCACAGCTGTATTGTAGAATACAAGTGACATGGGGCTGGATCCCTCACCTCGAGCTCTCATTTTGCCCTTCTTCCTCCTGCTACTTATGAGAACCCCAGTCCCCAAGGTTGTATTGATTTTCTCCAGAGGGTCTTCACTGGTATCTCCAGCGGGGCCAGATGGGGCTCGTGCCCAGTGCTATTTTTCCTGCCCTCTCAGCGCCCCACCACCACTGCTGCTGAAAGTACCAGGAGATGACACAGAAAAAGCAAACACTGCACCTTGCCACACACATTCATTTGTCCTACTGCCTTTCATTGCAAAGTGGTGTCATTAGGTTAAAATGTTCAAATCTGACTTTGTATGTATGTGTGGATTGATGTCTGAATATACATGTGTAGATATATGCATGCAAAGCCAGATTTAGGAATTGTGAGCCTTGATGGATAGGGGATCTGCTCCAGATCCTTGGTACATAGTTGGAAAAGGCTGCTGCCTTGTTTTGTCTTTTTTACACGTTAGTCAGCGGTCTGATGGTGTCCTGGCTGTGGGTGTGCTGAGGACCACCAGAGATGGTGAACTTAGAAAACCAGGTTATTCCTTTGACTTTGGGCAAGCTGAGATCTTTGCACTCCCAGTTTCAACAGAGAGCCTGAGGAGAGCATGGGATCTCATTAAAAATATATTTTTTTATTTATTTTATTTTACGGAGTTTTATATAGCGCGAACTTGACCCGAAGGTATCGGGTATCCGAGCGCTTTACATAGCACCAGTTGCGTTACATGAGGACACACATCTCATTAAACATATCCAGTTCATCCAGCAACAAACCAAATTTAGGAACTACTTAAAATCTTCAGAGAAGGAGGAGAGCCACAGGTGCTGTCCTACCTCAAAACCAGTGTGACTCTTCTCCCCTCAAAAGGCCTGGGGCCTCAAAGAGAGCCAAGCAACCATTGACAAAACATGTGAGTGAGTCGCCAGCAGTAGATCCTCGATCCTCGATCTACTGCAGATGCAGATCCTTCTGTGTTTGAGAAGGAGCCACCGAGACCTCTCTCCACTCCGAAAGTGACAGGACCCGGAGGAGCGTAGAGAGATCATCGACAAAACCCTTAACCGAGTCATCATCAGGAAACCCTCGACCACCTGCAGACTCTTCGGTGCCGAGGAAGGATATGTTGTTGTTCAAGAACTGCCTGGTGTTACAGAAAAGCTCTGAGGAGCCCACTGTCGTAAGCCTGTGCTCTTTAAAACATTTAAATAGATAAACACACTCTCTGTAATATGACACGGCCAAAATGATGGCCTGACTCCATGATGGCTCTACTGCAAGGACCCTTAGGAAATACCTATGAATTCCCTTGAATATCGTGGAAAATAGAGTTGCAATGACTCTAATTTATACATTCTTTGTTGACGTTTATGAAAGGGACAAAACAAATTACACAAAGCTATTCAGGTGAGCATGGTGTTTTTTAGCCTGGGATCTAATTACATTTATAAGTAAAGATTAAATAGAAGCAGGAAGAGAAAAAAATCAGAAATCCGCTCTCCCTGTTCTGGTCTCTGTAGCACCTTGCTGCCCTGATTTCAAATGTGCCACCTGCCTTGGTCTGTGTAGGGTCTTTTTCATTTTTGTTGTTGTTGAATTTGTCTCCATTGAGTTTCGTTCTAACACCACAGAATCTGCCGACACGGGGTTTGTGCTGTTTCGTGTAAAACATTGAGGTCGGCGGTGTAACAGTTGGGTCATCCCAGATTTGGTGTCTGATGAGTCAGGAAACAAGTACAGACATGTGAACAAGCCTTCCCAACCGGGTGAGGGCTGAGTAAAGGAGGAAGTTTCCCAGTGATAAGTTACTGGTCTCCACCAGGTCTTCAAAAGGCCAGAGGATCCCATCTGTGAATAGATCCCCCCACGTACAGATGCTTGCTTCCATCCAGTGGCACACGTGTGTTGAACGTAGGATAGCGCAACTTGGTAGTGTCCAGAGCGGGAGTTCAGCTGCGAATGGGGTCAGTCTGGTACGGAAAGTAACGTAGGCTTGGCAGCAAGTCTTTGCTGTTCTCATAAGGTTACTCCTTCCCCCCTTGGGTACCACCGGGTTGGAACCCAGTAACCATTCCAGTACACCGGTCGGTCAGGAGCCCTCAAACCAGCTCCCTAATTCTAAAGTGCAGTCACCGCTTAGTCAGCACGTCAGCCACTAAAGGTTTGCGGCGGTGTAATAGTACTCATAGTTTGAGGCACTGAGGCCATCCTCAGAGAATGGGGCATATAACTTGGAGATCCAGCAATAATTCTCTTTGGGCGGTTTGGCCTCTTAACTCTGGTTGCCTGTCATTCGGTGGTCCTTTAGCGCCGGGACACTCTGTGGAGTAGCCGTGCGCTTTATAAGTACCTATTTTCATTTCATTTCATCTCCGTTCTGCGCCTGCCGGAGCCCCATATCAGTGATATCAGTAAAGAGCGGAGCTCTCGAAGAAGCCTCTGCGCAGCGTAACTGGCACGAGCATCTTTGAGATCACTATCCGCCCCGTAGGTGAGAGCGTTAAGCCTTTCCAGAATGGGAGGGATGTCCGTATCGTTGACTGAGCCTTACCCATGTTGCAATCTATCAGGTCCTCTTCATTATGATACAATCTGACCCCTAAATATTTGATGGTATCTAAGCGCCACGGCAAGGGAATAATACAATACAATGCAATACATTTGCAGAGCGCACAGCTACCTCCAATGAGGCGTCCCGACGCTGGGTGAAAGAGCACCTTCAAGAGACCTAACTACAGGGATCCAAAATGACGTCAATGCAGGAGGCAAAGAGTAGTGTTTTAAGGCTCTTTCTGAAAACAGCTTCAGTCGGGCTGCTTTTCAGACCAAGAGGGAGAGCATTTCACATCTTTGAGGCCAGAAAAACAAAAGATCTGCCACCTCTGGCCTTGATAATGCGAGGGAGTTGGAGATGTTTCAGATTATAGGATCTCAGCCATCTCACCTGGGCGTAGGGCTTAAAGTGCTGCCTGAGGAAAAGAGGGCCTCTGTGGGTGTGGGCCCTAAATGCAAAGAAGAGTGCCTTGAACTGTATCCTTTTTGTCACTGAGAGCTAATGAAGATGTCGTAGGGAAGCCGAAACTGCTTCCCGGAAGGGAATCGTGAGAATTAGATGGGCAGCATGGTTCTGAATGATTTGAACATGCTGGCTCAGGAAAGCGGGCAGCCCTAGGTGCAGACTATTGGAATAGTCCAACCAGGATGTGATCAAAGAATGGACTATCATTTTGCGGATCTCCATCGGGATAAGATGCTACATCCTTCCTAAAGATCTATGGGTAAAGAAACAGTTGGAGGACAGTGTCTTGATTTGGGACTCAAAGGTCTGGTTAGTGTCGAATTTTTCTTCCAGACTTCTTTCTACTGGGGCTGGGTGGGAGGGGGGCACCAATTTCAGGTGGCCACTAGAGGCTGGGATCTGGATAGTTTTTGATACCAAAGAAAAGAATCTTAGGAGCATATTTACAATGAAGTGGCGGAAGGTGGCGTTAGCCTCCTTGGCTTAAAGCCACGCTCCGTCACTTCTGAAATGCAGGGCTGAACCATATTTACAACAATATGGTGCAGCCTTGCGTTTCCCTCTGCGCTGGCGCTAAATTTAGCAGCCTAGCACCAACGCAGGCACCCTTGCACCATAGTGCAAGGGTGTCTGCGTTGAGGGGAAAATTGTTTATGTGCAGGAAGTTCTCTATTCCTGCACTTAAACAGTCTTTACATGGCGTTTTGTCACTTCTATGTGTGCTGCTTAATGGAGCACACATAGAAGTTACAAAATGTCATTTTGTCTAAAGATTGTTTATGTGCAGGAAGGACCACCTTCCTGCACATAAACAATCAATGGCCTTTGCTGTTTCTATGTGAGCTGCACAACGCAGCACACATGGAAACAGCTACGAGGAGAAATAAAGCATTTCCCTCCCCTTTTACAGCGTGAAAGTGGCTTAACACTGCCTTGTAAATAAGGCGAAGCACATTCCCACAGGAACGTCACTAACACTGATGTTCCTGTGGCGATAGGGGCTTGTAAATATGCCCCAAAGTATTATCTGAGTTAAGTTGTAGACAGCTTGAGTTCATCCAGTCTACAACAGCTTAGAGATGTAGCTTAAAGGAAGACAGGGTGTGTTTTCCTGAAAACCCAGGAGGAGTTGGGTATCATCAGCGTATTACACGACTCTCACTCCCCAAGACTCGACAAGTTTCGCCAGTGACTCCAGATATATGTTAAAGATGGTGGGGGTCAGGGCAGAGCACTGAGGCATAACACACTCTAAAAGTTTGGAAGTGGAGGTAAAAAGAGGAAGGAAGACAACCTGGGAATGGTCAGTAATGAAGGATTTCAGTCATAAGAGGGCTTGGTCTCTAATGCCAATCCTTTCCAGTCTTTCAAACAAAATAGCACGAGAGACTGTATATGCTGAAGAAAGGTCAAGTAGCATAATCATAACTGGAGTATTTAAATACAAATTCTCTTTAATAATTTCTGAGACTTCAAGCAGGGCTGACTTGGTGCTATAACCTGCACGAAAACCGGATTGGGAGTCATGCAACCAGTGGCGACTGCTGACAATAAAAAGTGGTGTGGCAGAGCTAGGGAAAATAATATAGAAAATAAATAATTACTTGTCGCTGCCGCCTCGGCACTCCTCTGCTCCTGGCAGTCCATGGGCCACACTGCACAGGCTCCCAGACTCCCCACCCAATCCAGACACTGCTCTCATGCTGGTAATGCTATTACCCAGCATGAGAGAAGTTTTGGGATTGGTCTGTGTGGGCTGGCTTGACGCTCGCTTAGGGACAGGGAGCCTGTGCCTCTTTTCCACCTGGCTATGCAACAGAGCTCGGGTTGCAGAAATCTAAGTGTGCATGTTGGTTTGGCCTTCCCAAGACAGCTGGCCAAATCAACAAGCGCACTTGCAGTGCCCACCACTTCTCCTCCATGCTGCTGTCCATAAAGGATGCCCCCGCCTCTCGGCCCAGACTCTGCTCATTTAATGAAAAATAAAATCAATACAAAAATTGTTTTATTATCATTTTATTTTTTATCTGCTAGCTCTCAGCAATGGTGAGACACTCTTTCGCCATAACGGAGGAGCCTCTGCTGCATGCAACAGATGATTATAGTCAAGAAAATGTAAAATCAGCTTGTTTACCCTTTTCTCAAGTAGTTTAGCAATCTTAGGAAGAAGTGAAATGGGTCTAAAATTGCTGAGAACTTTAGGGTCCACTGATGGCTTCTTCAGCAGGGGGAGCAGCAGGGCTTGTTTCCAGACAGAAGGAACCAGTGCCTGGTCTAAGGAGTCGTTTAACTGTTTGTTTAAAATCCGATTCACCATTGGGGCAGCAAGTTTTAGTATGGCAGGAGGGCAGGAATCTAGGGGGGGACCAGATTTTCAGCATGCAAGTTCGGCTGCAGATTCCTCTAGGCTAATAGGGGCAAAACTCGAGAGTGCAGGACCAGGGTCTGAGTTGGGCGTCTCTCCTCAATTGGTGGAGTTCTGGCCTTGAAATAGTTCGCAAATGGTTTTAGTTTTCTAGAACAAGAAGTCAGAAAGGTCCTTGCATAGCTCCATGGAGGGAGCGAATGTGTTTCTTTTTGAGGTGGGAGATAAAAAAAGAGTTGACAATTTTGAACAGCTCACGAGGTTTGTTTGGTGCCTCAGACAAGGATAAGGTGATTAAGCTTTTTGACCTGTCCTTATCGCCGCATGTTTTTTTTTAGAGTGGACTGGTAAATGCTTTGGCGCCCTGATCATACTTGGATCTCCATTGCCTTTCTAGCCTTTTACAAAAATGACTTCTCTGATTTAAGGTCATCAGAGAACCAAGACGCAGAAGGTTTTGACCTCTCTGAGGAGTAAGATTTCAGAGGGACAATGGAGTCAATTGCATCAGTTAGCCAATAGTTAAAGCATGTAACATACTGCTCTAGATCTCCAGTCTCGAGACAGCAAGTGAGCAAACTGTGATGACTCCATTAACTGTGGGGAGCGACATTCTTTGAGCATCAGTCAGCTCTGTCCAAGACCCTGCCAAACTTCTCCAGTAAGTCCATTAGACGTATGTTTTTCCCTTCTTCTCTAAGATATATTAAGGCTTCATCCTCGTACAGAGAAATTATGTACCATCATCCATCTATGAGGATCCCCCAGTCCAGTGCTGAGCTCATAGAGCACAAGCCAGAAGTACCATGGCAAGGGCAAATATGATTGGTGACAAGGGGCAACCCTGTCTTGTGCCCTGTTCTAGGTGTATGGGGTCAGAAACCATTCTGCCTGTTTTCACCCTGGCGGTCGGGTCCTATCCCATTTTATGAAGCACCTCCATGATGTAGGTCCACCCTAGAGAATCAAAGGTCTTTTCTATAGCCAGTGAGGCAGCCCAGGTTTGAGTCACAGAGGTGTGCGCCCAGTCCATTATTATTCACAGATAACTCAAATTCAGGAAAATGTTCCTTCCTGAGATGAATCCATTCTGATCGGGCCGATCATTGTTTGTGTTAGCTCTATTGGGACCACATTGTTAGTATTTTTCCCAGGATCTTGTAGTCGGTGTTTAATAGTGAGAGTGGGTGGTATAAACCCACTAGGAGCGGGTCCCTGTCAGGTTTGGGAAGGGCCTCATCAATTGCGGTAGAGACCCTGTAATGGCCTAGAGTTAGTTGTTGAGCCTACATGGCTTAAAATTTCACTGACCAAGCATCCACACCAGGAGTCTTGTACCCCCTCTGCATGTTGGCGGGCCATGTATTCCCGATAGTCCAAGGTGCCCAGTTTTGTGAGGGTGATTCTATATGCAAGTTTCACCTGTGACAATCAAGCCACAATGGTTTGGTCCAACAGGACTCGCAATTCTAAGGTGCGCATATCTAGCTCCCGCCTCTGCAATTCCCTGCAGAGCAAAAGCTTGGAGCCATACACTGATTTAATAGCTTGGCCTCTGAGGACCACCTTAAAGGCATTCCATTCAATAAGTATATCAGTGACAGTTCCCTTGTTGTCTTGGAAATAGTATTCCAGTTACTCTGCAAGAGTACCATAGAACGCCGCATCACATAGGGCCTCCACAGAGAGACACAAGGAAGGTATGAGTGGGCACCCTTCCCCCCAGTTCAAGGTAAGTAGAAGTGGGTTATGGTCTGACAGTGTGTGTCCTAGGTTTTCAGCCCCCCTCATGAGTGAAGTTGCTCCACAGCTACACATCAATTTAGCAAAGGCGTGCTAATGTTGCAAGAGTAATTGTGTTAAAAACACTTGAGGAGTGAAGGGACAGAGTCTGCTGTCATCTTTGATTAACCGAACTCCCAATGACAACTGACCAAACTTTACACAGGAGCACTACAAAGAATCATACTTACTGTGAGTGAGGTGAATCATTGAATAGCTTACTCACTCACTCACTCACTCACTCTCCCACTCACTCTCAGGACAAAGCCTGCTGTCTCATCTTTGATTATCTAAACTCCCAATGGCAATCAACCAAACTTTACAAAGGAGCACATACAAAGAAGCATACCTACTGTGAGCAAGGTAAGTCATGGAACAGCTCACTCACTCACTTACTCACTCACTCATTCTCAGGACAAAGTCAGCTGTCTCATCTTTGATTGTCTGAACTCCCAGTGACAAGTGACTAAACTTTACAAAGAAGCATGAGTCAGGTAATTCATAGAAGAGCTCACTCACTTACTGCAATCCAAGGTCATTGAAATTTTGCGTCAAAATAGGCAGGGGACCACTCCCTGAGCTTCAAATTGAAATCCCACTCCATCACAGGGACAGGTACATAGGGGCTTAGCTAGAACAGCCACCAAGGCAAGCAAGGCTTGCACCACGCACTCCAGTAGCCCATAGTTCTTTAAGTCCCAATACACCACAGGAGTATACTTCTAAAGTCCTCCAAGTCCTCAGGGAAGGCACTTAGAGACTCGCAGGGTATTAGGCAGAGGCCAAAGGCAGAGGCCAAACAGCCACGTTCAGTCCAGGTCCAGTTCCCACTGGTCAACTGGGCAGTTGCAGAAAAAGGCATCTTGTAGCTTTAACAGGAGGTGAGAAGTATGACCCTTGGAATCCTCTTTTTTGTCCAGAGTACAAGAGAGAGCAGGTCAAGTCCTCAAGGGCTTTTTTCTGGTCACAGACAACAGCTTCAGTCCTCTTCTGATATTCCCAAGCCCAGGAGTGTTCAGAAGTGGGTGCCTGGAGATATGACATTAGGACATGGCATGACCTAGTGGGTTGAAATGACTCCTGGACACACCCTAACCAATGCAGAAAATGTTACTGGGACCCACCCTACTTTCTTTGGGCGTTTTCAAGATGGTGAAAGTTTTTGGCCACACTCAGCTATGGCTCTGAGGGCTGGGGGGGTGTAAGGGGATAGACTATGGTAATTCTAGTGTCTTCCCACATTTAACACTGAAGTCCAATTTGGGTCAGCCACTGTACCCACAATAAACCCAGAAACAGACGTTTAGTAGGACAAAGCAGGTTTTGTTTTACAACCCGACAGTGAATCCACAAGAATTGTCTTCCCATCCAGTTGGTGTTGTTTCAAGTGAGCCCCACGTGTCCAAGTAAACTTATTAAATCCAGTGGACATGCCGAGCAATATTTGCCACTCCATCAGAATTTGACAGTATCATGTGAAAAAGAATGCTAACAGCCCCTACACTGCATATTCTGCGAGGTTCAGATGAGTCATTTCTGCCCATTCAGGTCAGCGTATTGTTTGCTCCTGGGTGGCATTTCACAGCTTTTTCACATCTATTCATATGCTAATCTCTGGCTGGGAGAAGTTTGAGAGCACATGCAAATTAGCCTCCAGGAACAGCAGGCAGGGAAAGGGTAACTTCTGAAAAGTTACTTTTCTTTAATATTTCTTAAAAGCCTTACTTCACTATTGAATTGGATGTTTAATAACTATTAAAAATAATTGTTTAATTATATTTCTAGCTAGTCCCATTCCCAATATACAGTAGTAGGATTGTTAATCTGTACTCTGGGTTTCTACATGGGACAGCAAGGACTGCCAGAGTGAAAAAAGTTTTTGTGTGCTTGTCACTGTAAGGACATGTTAAGATGACATCTCTACATGTCCTACTTTTAAATATAATGCACCTTGCTTTGTGAGCAACAATACCTACATAGGGGGGCGTGGCCAAGCGGCAACAAAGATGGACGCAAAGTAAAACAGCACCGCTAGTCCCCAGGGCCCGCCGCTAATTAATCCGACAGCCAGCTCCTACTTAGCCCGTAAAACTACTGCCCCAGACGGCCAACAGCTGGGGAAACCATCGGTCGAAACTCCGCTGCCTGGGAGTGCACCAGAGCGCCACGCCGGCAACGGGGCCCAGAACCAGCGGCAAGCCACGGGCTTGCGTGACCAGCTAGCCATGCGGTGGCAGTGTGACCCGGTGAACTCCTCGGCACAAAGAGAGCGGCACTTTTCCCCCGCTAACAGATAACTTTACATCGGACCCGGCGTCCCGGTGCCCACTACGGTTAAATACTTGCAGCGAACTGATGAGCAGCGGCCCTTGGCGGGATTGACGGGGGCGGCGGAGAGGAAGGAACTGCCCGGCTGCAGAGCGCAGAGAAGGAAAAGATGGCGGACTGACACCGGTGCACATTGTGTCCTGCGCAACCAGAGATGTGCCAAACACCGGGAGCTGTGGCCCTCCTGGCGAGGTGAGGAGTTCCATCTGCAGGGGGGGCATACATTGGTGCTGCGTGCAGTGTCCACGGCGCGTGGGGACTGCAGCTGAGTGGGCCCTCTACACAAGCGTTTCTCGAGCCTCCCCCCCCAAAGTATCACGGTGGCGGTGCCCGGTGCCCCGCGGAGGGCAGCAGTGTGAATCGGATGAGCGCCGGTGCTGGGGGAAGACGGATTGGGGCATCTGGACATTATTGACAGACCATCCCAGAACTCCAAGTGCCAGTCAAAGGATAACAGGCACGATCTTGCACCCCCCCCCAGCACTCACAGCCGTGTGACATCCAGTGGTGGTCCAAAGAGTCTCAGACCGTAACAAGTGGAGAGGAACAAGCAGGGATCTGAGCCTGCCCCCCCCGAGCTTGGAGCCATCAAGATTAAAGACACACGAGATACTACCACTGAGAGGAGAAACCAAATCTATCATAGTTATAGTCACAAGCCTGGTGGCCATGTGACGGCCCGGAAGACCCCCTCCAACACGTGAGCTGATCTGTCCCTCTCCTTCTCTTTCTCCCCCCCCCCGCAGCGGACTGGCACGTGACACGCTCACTACGGCCTCCTGAGTAAAGACGGCAAAGAGAGAACACACATCTACCTCAGTTTCGCAACAAAAGTGGTCCCTTCCTTTCCCTAGGTGAACCCCGAAAGGCCGCGTGGGGTGCACAGCGATTGCGCTCCATAGGCGGGCAGCGAGCAGTAGCCTGGGGGACCGAGGTGCCACGTGGGAATACAAGGTGCCTTTCTCTCGCCTCCCATTCTTCAAGGCCGCATCTAACAATGTCTGGAAAAAGAGGCAACAAAAATACTCACCAAACCAAGCTTGATCGTTACGCAATGTCCAAAAATGCAAACCCAGAGGGACAGCCTGGGGCGGAAGCAAAAACGGGTCCGCCACGGGAGACAGAGGATCTCTCACTGAAAGATATCATGGAAGCCATTACAGGAGTGCGCACATCACTTGAGAACAGAATGGACACCATAACTACCGAAGTCACGCTTATTCGAGCGGATCTCCATAAAATGAACGACCGGGTCAAAACGGTGGAAGCCACTACAACCACCCTCACCCAAGAGTCCAAAACAATGCAACAGCAGATCAAACAACTGCAGGAAGTAAGCAAATCATTTGAAAGTAAACTCGACGAGTATGAAGGCAGGTCGCGCCGAAACAATATCAAAATTATTGGAGTGCCAGAACTCCAATCCTCTTTGTGGAGGAACTTATCACCAAAAATCTCCAGCCCAAAAATCTTTCCAACATCTTCTCGGTGGAAAGGGCCCACCAAGTCCCAGGAGGAAGGCCAAGACCGGGTGCCCCCCCGAGACTGCTGCTGGCAAGACTCTTCAACTTCAGGGATAGGGATGTGGTCCTGCAGACGGCCTGCACGGCTCCACCGACCAAATTTGAAAACAGCATTGTGACCTTTTTCCCTGACTACACCGTGGACGTGCAGAGGCTACGACGATCGTTCCTGGGTGCCAAAACCCGACTCAGAGAAAGAGGCCTGAAATACTCAATGTTGTTTCCCATCAGACTCTGGGTGGAGGCGGAAGGTAAAATATGGTTCTTCGACACCCCAGAGTCGGTACAAGATTGGCTAGACGGGTGGAGACACGCCAACAAAAACTGTACGCAATCCAGACGGGAGAGATCCCCAGATGGTGCACAGGATCAGAAGAGTCCCAAAGAAAACCAGTTGACGACAAAGATACGGACGGAGAATAACCCAGCGAGAACAATGGCAAACCACCGATCACGCAAGCTGAGTAATAGGACTTAATTAGCCATGGTGAACGATGACGCCTCCAGAATATCCTGACGATGGCTAAGTGACTTTTAGTTGTGATTATTAATCATTGCATGAACATGTTATTTACTATGGCATTGTAGTGGCGGGCTAGAATGCAAAGCAGGCACCTCCCCCGTTATTCTTATCTTAGCTTCAAAGGGGCGACAGGTGCTCTGCATAGTTGGGGAAAGGGACAGTTTTGAGCCCAGAATGCAGGGAAGCAGGAAGGGGGGTAGGGGTAGTTTGTTTTGTTTTAGGAGTAGTATAGATGACAGCAATTCAGAGCAGCAAAGGGTACATCGAGTTTGCACACCTTCGTGTGAGGTCTGGCGCATATCTCCTCCCTTAGAGGGTTTCCGCACAGGGGGAGGGATGAGCGTTGTCTTTGCCCTACTGCATAGATTGTCAAGTTCCAAAGAAGTAACAGGAAATAATTATGTCTAACGAAAAGGGAATTAAACTGATGTCTTGGAATGTAAATGGCTTGGGCGACAAGCTTAAAAGGGGGTCAGTACTCCAGTATATAAAACGGCACGCACCAGATGTAGTCCTCCTGCAGGAGACACATCTAGTTGGGAATACATGCGGGGCCTTGACAAGATGGGGATTCAAACTAGTAGCTCATTCAGCGTTCACCACTGGCTCCCGTGGAGTCGGAATCCTTACACGGAAGAATTTCCTGATGAATATAGACCAGATCTGGACTGACAAACAAGGAAGATACGTAGCAGCTACCGGGAACTGGGAGGGCAAGTCACTCACATTAGCATCAGTATATATCCCACCGGGCCTCCATGCCTTAGCATTTAAAGACTTGGGAGATCTACTTCTCGCCTTTCCCGAGGGGAGGTTAGTGATGGGGGGAGACTTTAATTCGATAGTTTCGGTACAACTTGATCGCTCCCCTCCGAGGGAGACACCCCCCTCATGTACACAAATTCATGAGTTTTTGGGAGCCATGGGGCTGGCTGACACCTGGCGCACACTGAACCCTACTGAGAGGCAGTTCACTTTCCACTCCGGAGCCCACAACTCGCTTTCGAGAATTGACTATATTATTGTACCGGGAGGTCAGATGGGACAAGTGAAAGAGGTGCGTCACCTCGCAAGGGGCATCTCAGACCATTCCCCAGTCTGGGCTCTAATTGGGGGCAGGGAAACACAAGAGGGAAGAATTGCTTCTATAAATCCTTGGTATCTGAAAAACCCCGCTATCAGAGCTAAACTTGCAACAGCAATAGACCAGTACTTCCAAGAAAACGAGGGCTTTGTGGACTCCGCACTGACACTCTGGAAGGCATTTAAAACAGTGGCTAGGGGACAGGCGATCTCTTTGATCGCAGGGACCCGGAAAGGAAAAAATACGCAGCTAACCAGGTTGGAAACTGACATCCTGGAGTTGGAAAGACGAGCTGGAAATGAAGGCTCAGAGAACGACAAGCACATACTCAGACTTAAACGAAAAGAATATAAAGACCTATCCACAGATGCAGCTCAAGCCCAACACAGAGCTTATTTATAAAGTGTTATATAGCGCGAACATGACCACCGGGGGTAACAGAGCGCTTTACAATATACGTGGCAAGAGGGTACATGTAAACAACCAAGAGTAACCAAAGAGAAGGAATCATATACATAAAATATCACAGTAGGAGAAAATAAATGAAGTGATAATTACAGTCATAGGTGTCCGAACATCCTCATGACCCTTAAATGTCCAACATGGTAAACACAGCTAAAATTTCACAGTCAAAAGAGATCAAACATTCTCCTGAGTCTTAAAATATCAAGGCCGTAATATACAAAGCGAAAATTCACAGACATGAAAAGTCTGAGCATTCAAATGGTCCAGGCCGCCGGGCCACGGATTGACGGTTAGGCCACGGCATCAAGTGGCGGGGCCATACTGAGGTTAGAATTACTTCATTAGGAGCCTTTTGGCTTCATTCTTGAAGAGGAACGTGGAAGGATTCGTCCTACGCTCTGTAGAATCTATGAAGCTGGGGACAAAGCAGGGAAATTGTTAGCCTGGTTTGATCGTAGAGAGCAAGCTAGCAGACTGGTGGTCGAGCTGACGGTTGACTCCGATAGACAGATCAGGGATCCCCAGGAAATTGCAGATGAGTTTGCGGGTCACTTTAAGAATATCTATAGGTCCCGCACAACCTCCACGGAGGAAGAGTCAAAGTCCCTGCTATCAGATATGCCAATACCAACCCTTTCACCTGACGATTTTGAGACCCTAGAAAGTGAACTTACCACCACGGAGGTTGAGAGGGCCATAAGAGACCTGCAAATAGGGAAGTCGATGGGCCCCAATGGCTTACCCATCGAACTATATAAACTTGCCCCAAGCAAAATAGCACCCCACCTCACCAAGATGTTTCTTGAAAGTCGGGATCAGGGGAAACTCCCGCAGATCAGAGACTAGCCAACATAGTGGTCATCCACAAGAGCGGAAAGCCGAGAAATGTATGTTCCTCTTATCGACCAATCTCGTTACTTAATGCCGAGGTCAAGATACTGGCAAAACTATTGGCCACCCGACTGCTCCAGGTGATAACCAAACTTGTGCACCCAGATCAATCGGGTTTCATGCCTTCAAGAAACACCTCACTTAACCTCCGGCGTCTACAGGGTGTACTGAGTAGAACAGATACTCTCAGAGAAGACGCGGTGGTGGTGTCCTTGGACCATCGAATGGCCCTACATGTACACGGTCCTCAAGAGAATGGGCTTTGGCCCCGAATTCTTAAGCTGGGTTCAACTTCTATACACCGAGCCACTCGCGCAGGTGGTAGTAAATAATCGAAAATCTCCTACATTTACCCTCGAGAGGGGGACTCAGCAGGGTTGTCCCCTGTCACCACTCCTCTTCGCTTTGATACTCGAACCGCTGCCGTGGTGGATTCGGAAGGATCCCATCATCAGGGGGCTACGATGATCGGAGGATTGGGAGGATCGCATCTCATTATATGCTGACGACATACTGCTATACTTGGCCTCACCAAAAGCCTCACTAAACAGAGCTCTCCATATCTTCACCAACTTCGGGAAATACTCCGGATATACCAAAAATTGGGGTTAATCAGTTATATACGTGCTTGTGGTAGGGTTTCCTTCCCTTCCTCAAAACTTTCCTGTTGGGGAGGCTCAGGAGGGGTTCGAATACTTAGGAATCTTTGTCACTAAAGACCCAGCACAATACTACGAACGTAACCTGTTGCCCTCACTGCAACGGCTTAAAAATGATACCAAGCATTGGAAATCTCTCCCTCTGTCCCTACTTGGCCGAGCTGCATTATTTAAAATGATGTCCCTGCCGTGATTCCTATATATATTGCAAAATTCGCCGAACCCGATTCACTCAGACTATTTTGAAGCCATTGAGAGGGAACAAAGAGAGCTTCTGTGGGAGGGGAAGCCGCCCCATATAGCGACACATAAGCTAATAAAGGGATGGCACGAGGGTGGTATTGGACTTCCAGACGTGCGTAGATATTATTGGGCAGCACATCTAGAGGTGATAAATCAAGGTATATATAGTCCCTGCGATGACCTGGGTTATAACATAGACCGCTGGCTTCTCCCCGACGGCAGTTATGTGAAAGCGCTATACACCAATTTAACAAAGCTGCAACTGACAGGCCCCACCGATCACGCTGTCCGAATATGGCATACCGCAAACAAGAGCTTGGGAGGGGCAGGGACGACTACACAGATGACCCCGTTATGGGACTCAGATAGATTTGGCAATCTGAGCAATACCAAAGGTTTCGATAAATGGGACATGATAGGAATCTCGAGGGTGTGAGATTTGTGGAAAAGAGGGGCAGTGGTCCCCTTTGCGCAATTGCAGAAAGAGTTTGAACTTGCACACACAGAACACTTCAGGTACTTGCAAATATGCCATGCACTACTGGCAGTTATCCCTAGAAATATGTGACGTTGCAACGCATGCGTTTACAACGTATGCCTTTACAACGCGGTCGTTACAACGACTGCGTTGTTACCATGCGTGCCATTACATCGCAAGTCATATCAACGACTTGCTGTAGGGGGCGCGCTGGACTTAGGAATAGTATAGATTACTATTCCTACTCCAGTTTGTGCAACAGCAGGGAAGGTGTTGGATTTAAAATCCAACACATTCCCTGGTGTTGCACGCCCCCTACAGCAAGTCGTTGATACGACTTGCGATGTAATGGCATGCATGGTAACAACGCGGTCGTTGTAACAACTGTGTTGTAAAGTTACCGCGTTGTGGAAACAGCGTTGTAACCGCTATTTCCTATCCCTAGGGGAGAATCTCTTGCAGAGTCCACTACATTGGAAGATAGGATCCTTGATGGGAATATGCCCCGGAAAGCCATTTCACTGACTTACCAAAAGCTAATTAACAACATGCCTGATCCCCTCTTGCGATTGCTGGAACACTGGAACATGGATATAAAGGGCATGGAGGACGAGGACTGGTAGGCGGCCCTGGCATCACCCCGGGAGGTGGCGATTTCATCTAGATTTAGGCTCGTGCAGCTCAGGGTTCTGCACAGATTGTACTTATCAGGTCCAGCGCTTGTAAAAATGGGATATAGAAAGGACCCTGGCTGTGTGAGAGAGTGCGGACGGGAGGGTACATTTATTCACGTCATTTGGGAATGCGTATACATCCAACGCTACTGGTCGGCGGTGACTCAATGTATGGCTGAGGTACTGGGAACCCGGATTGAGCATAAGACAGGACTGTGCCTCCTGAATATCTGGGAACCCACCGACTTTAGCAGTAAGGAACAGACCTGGGTGACACTGGGAATGACAGTAGCGAAACGTAACGTAGCCAGACTATGGGGCACAAAAGAAGCGCCAACACTCACAGCATGGAAAAAAGACCTAGATTGGTGTATGTTGATTGAGAAAACAGTATATGAATCAAGGGGCTGTCCAAAGAAGTGGACACAAATATGTGGTAAATGGAACGAATACAGGGGAAACATCTGTGAACCATCGCAAGCGACCCGCCATGCGCCCACTGCTATGGACTGATTCACAGAACTAACTTACGTCAAAATCCTAAACTTACAACAATTTTGGTATTCACAGAATGAACTTACACATTTGGGAATTCACAGAATGAACTTACAACAATTTTGGTATTCACAGAATGAACTTACACATTTGGGTATTCACAGAATGAACTTACACCAATTTGGGTATTCACAGAATGAACTTACACATTTGGGTATTCACAGAATGAACTTACACATTTGGGTATTCAAAGAATGAACTTACTCATCCTAACCTTATGTCCGCACTCGGGCCGGAATTTCCGGCCCAGTGGCGGATATAAAGTTAGGATGAGTAAGTTCATTCTGTGAATACCAAAATTGTTGTAAGTTCATTCTGTGAATACCCAAATGTGTAAGTTCATTCTATGAATACCAACATTGTTGTAAGTTCATTCTGTGAATACCCAAATGTGTAAGTTCATTCTGTGAATACCAAAATTGTTGTAAATTCATTCTGTGAATACCCAAATGTGTAAGTTCATTCTGTGAATACCCAAATGTGTAAGTTCATTCTGTGAATACCAAAATTGTTGTAAGTTTAGGATTTTGACGTAAGTTAGTTCTGTGAATCAGGCCCTGAGGAGTTCATCTCCAAATCATATGTTAGAAACGGGTTTGATAGAATTGGGAGGGAGGTGTGATATCGCATTAAACAATGTATGCTCAGCTCAAAGAAATGTGCTCAGATTTGTACTATGGTTATATTGTCATCAATAAAAAGATTTAAAAAAAAAAAAAACAATACATACATAGGGTAAATTGATAAATTTTAAATGGGAGGATTTGACCCGATAAATGGGATAACCGGTCGAAATGCAGTTTTTACACTGCTACAGTCAGGCTACACTGGTAGTCCTGAAGCAATGTTTGCACTGCCACAATAGTGGATGGCATAGTAGGTTCTGCAGTCCACTCGTGACATTTAACTTACGCGTCCGTGGTACACTTTATACCATAAACTAGGGTGGTTACATAGGCTAATTAGGAGTAAACATATTTTCTCATGCTGAAAGGAGGAGCACAGGCACTTTTCTTACTGGTTAGAAGGGGTAAAGTGCACAGAGCTCAAAAGCCCCAAAAATATAGGGTCCAGGAAAAGTTTTTTTTTGTACTTTATCATTTCGGGCATTGTCAGATAAATAGTTATGAAGAAGAGTTTTCTTGTATCTTTAGCAAAGGTGAAATGTAATGCTTTAAGCTTCAAAATGATCATGTACATATAAGTGGGTTATTTTATTTTTAAATTACCTTCACTTGTGTCGCAAACAATGATAAATTTAGCACCGTAAACAAACCATACTCTGGAATTCGAGACAGGGAAAGAAGAATCCCGGGTGGCATGCAGAATTGTTCTAGATTAGAACCACTACATCCCATACGAGGACCCACAAACAATATTGCGCGACCACCTAGGCCACTTGGGAAGGCACAAGACCATGTTCCATATGTTTCAACACTCATAGATGACACAAGTTAGGTGGTGGGACACAAGACCAGAAACTCCACTGTGTACCACCATGAATTCCACCAGAAGAACCCAATACACCAATACAGTAGTTTTCTTTAATGAATGCTTTTGTGAGGATAATCACAATCTCTAAACCACCTACTCACACCAATGAGGTTCAGGACAAAATACATGAGTGGAGAACCTCCACTTGAATAATCACAACCACAGACTCATGTCTGCAGGAAATGCTAAGAGGCCAAGTAAATGTCTAATGCATCTCTATTACATGACAGCACAGAAACAAGTTAGGGGCAACACAGAATCTCATAAGAATGATATTCTAAACCTACTTTAATCCACCATTTAGGAAATGGTACGAAGTCCTTACTTTGACAGCTGTAAGTCCTACTCCACTGAGGATGTGGAGCATAGATTATTTTATTATAGGAAGGTTGTGTTATAGTGTGGCACTGCCTACTACAACTTATTCTCGGAATGGTGTTAGCAAACATTTATGAATCTGTTGCACTGTAGGCCAAGTGCTCTACCACAGTAATGTGTTGTGCATAAAAAGGTTTCTCTAATTCATGGAATTTGTATGATAGAAGAAGATGAAGTATAGCATGGATGTCATTGATAACTAGGGGTGGGCGGAACTCGCCAGAGTTTCACAGCGCAGAATTCTGCAGAGTTTTTATGTAACTCCGCAGAGTTTCGCGAGCAGTCGAATTGAGCACGTTGCGCTGCTTGAGCTGATTTTTAGCACCAACACTTCTTCTGCGCTGTAAAATCAGCACATACTGCACCACACGGCACACCTGAGGGCACTGCTCCCTACTGCCACTCAAGCAGATTTTCCCCTCGAGCGGCAGCTTTCTCAACCTGAATGGTAGTGACCAGCCTTGACCGCCCGCTTTGAGAAATCTTGCTGGGAGGCATTTCAAGCACCCAAAAATCGTGCTAGGGGATGCAAATTCTCACTAGTGCTCACCAACTTAACGTTGGCGAGCCGCACGGGAGACAAATCTCAGACATGTGGCAATTGGCGGAGTTTTTCCCGCAACTCCACGAACAGCACTGGGGTAGCGGGATATGCACCCACCCCTAGTGATAAAACAAACTCTGATCATTTTCATATTCTCTTTCCTGTCCGAAGATGATCTTTGCGCCCACCCATCTCTGATGATGTTACATTTTGATTGATAACCTAAATGTCTTTCCATTTTTTCTCTGATAATTCTTTGGCAAAAAATCTTGTCGTGGTGGTTAGCTGGCACAAATGTTAGTAGCTTTATATCTGTACTTGTGATTTTTATTTACATGTTTATCTCAGTAGTAACCAAAGACTAGTGTAGATTATCTTCTGTAATGGGTTTTCTACTGTCCCTTTAATCAGTGCATAAAGGGCAAAATAGAACATTTTTCAATATAATAAACTTAAGTGAAAATGCTTGAAAGTACTGTTGGGCTTCTCTCATTATTTGAAGATTGAAAGCATGAGTGTTATAATGTCTCTCATATCTCCAGGTTTTGGCAAAATCTAGACATATAGCAAAAAAGTATAGAATATAAGGGGTATTTTTGCAAAACCATCTCATACTACGTGTCCCTTAGAAAACAATTTCATATGAACGTAGGTTAATGGGAGAATCTTAAACAAAGCATAGGGCTAGCATGCTCCTGAAAGGGAAGGGCTGCCTGGCCATGCTACTGGGCCAAAAATAAAGAACAGAGATTTGGCAGGTGCCGTTGAAGTTTATTGTGCTGATTATGTGTAGCTGGGATTAATTGTGTTAAAAAAATACTTCATAATTATAATTTGCAAAGTTAATAAGGGCCGTCAGTCTAACACATTATTTTCATATTTAACTGGGTAAAATAATATGGCCAGCCATTTAATTGAAACTTGTTGCAATTTTAAATCAGTTTTTTTTCTATCTGGGCACAGAAGCAACTATTGCTGACTATCATAATATCTGATTTGTCTTGTGTTAATGTATAATCAATAGTTCAGTATATTCTATAAGTGTTTTTGAAGAACTGGTATGTTGTTTTCTGGGTCTGACAGAAACATTATTTTATCATCTGATTAAGCACCTTTTTGTATTCTGTGGCTCCTCTTTTAATTGGATGCTATCTTGTGAATGTTCAATGCTGATAATCAGGTGCTCCACTGCCCAGGTATAAATAAGCAGGTAAGTTTTAACACTTCTTTTAGAAGAAGAGGTGCAGAACTAAGCTGTCACAAGCACACTTCCCCCAGAGCATGTGCAGGACTGCAGGAATGGCAGTAACAATCTTTCTGAACAAAACCCATTTTAATACTCCTCTTGAAAAAATCAATAGCACTTTATCTAATGCCTTTCAAAGTTTATTTTAATTGTCCATACAGATTTCCTTCTATTGGTTTTCTATCCTATAATACGTGAAACAGTGAGGAGTTATTGCCTGCATGTCTGCCTCTTATAAATCCACCATGGCTCAGATGTATTCAACTTGACATAAACATCTAACAATGATCTTTGAAACTATTTGCGCATTCTTATTGGTTTTTAGTCTGCCAACTAATGGTGCGTCACTCATGGTTGCTCTTTATGGAGCCTTTTGATATTATTTTTATAAAGACGATTCATAGTGTGGGCGTAAATTCGTTTTCAAAATGATAATTTTTATTTCTACGTTCACTTTTGTGTTACCAAGCTCTTTCCTTACCTCTGGTTTCACTTTTGTGCCCAGTGGTATCTTTTTTTTACTACTTTTGAGGGTGTCTTTAATTTGTCCCTATTTACATCGGACATTGGGGCATATTAGCAAGACCGGCGATAATGGGCTTGCTAATATGCGTTATGGAATTCCAATAGAAGCCCAGGTTAGATGTGCAGGACATCTAACCTGGGCTTCTATTGGAATTCCATAACGCATATTAGCAAGCCCATTATCGCCGTTTTAGCGGCAGTTTCCTGTCGCTAAAACGGCGATAATTTTATCGCCGGTCTTGCTAATATGCCCCATTATGTCTTAACAAAATGTGGCCTGGATTTGTTGAAGATGGTGAAGTGTGTGGCGGACACATTATCAGCATCATCTATACCAAATTTTCTCTATTAGATCTTCTGAGGTAGACCTTCTCTATTTTTAGTATTTCCTATTTTCTTTTATTTAAAGAGATCTCCAATACTATCAAACATTTGAATCAAGTAAATGATCCTAGTTTGTATTTAAATACTTTGTGTTCAGTCAATGTTTTATCCATACTTCAAATATTGTTTGTAATTGAAATGTAAGCTTCAATTAGCCACCACCTTCATTGCTGCCACGTACAAGAGGCTGTAGACCATATTTAGTTTCTTCATGATTGTGGTAAAGTGAGGTCTCTCACAGGCCTGATACTGTCCTCCTTCCAAATGATTGACCACTTCTCTTTTGCTGAGTACTGAACTTCACTTAGGAGTTCCATTCCATGCTGCTGTCTCAATGCATGCATGAGAATGGGTCCATTTGTTTTATGTCTCAGAGGAGATGCAGTGAGTAACTGAGTGTCTGCAAAGCTAAGTGTATTACCATCTATGCCAGCATGGCTTTGTGAATTTGATGGGGTAGACAATTGGGTAACTGCATGTACTATCTGTGGTGCTCCTTTGAGTTTCCTTGCAATTTCAGGCACTTTTAAATGGCCCAGCAGGGTTGTTCCCGCGATGCGGTAGCAATGGCAGTAACCTCTTCCAGATATGGGCACCTCTACTTCCGGATGGATCTTCTTGGAAGTCTATGAACATGTCGTACCTCGTAGAAGTCTATGAACATATCATACCTCGTAGAAGTCTATGAACATGTCGCACCTCATAGAAATCTATGAACATATCATACCTCGTAGAAGTCTATGAACATGTCGCACCTCATTGAAATTTATGAACATATCATACCTCGTAGAAGTCTATGAACATGTCGCACCTCATAGAAATCTATGAATATATCATACCTCGTTGAAGTCTATGAACATGTCGCACCTCATAGAAGTCTATAAACATATCATACCTCATAGAAGTCTATGAACATGTTCTACCTCATAGATGTCTATAAACATACCATACCTCGTAGAAGTCTATGAACATGTCGTACCTCATAGAAGTCTATGAATATATCATACCTCGTAGATGTCTATGAACATATCATACCTTATAGAAGTCTATGAACATATCATACCTCGTAGAAGTCTATGAACATGTCGTACCTCATAGAAGTCTATGAACATATCATACCTCGTAGAAGTCTATGAACATGTCGTACCTCATAGAAATCTATGAACATATCCTACCTCGTAGAAGTCTATGAACATATCATACCTCGTAGAAGTCTATGAACATATCATACCTCGTAGAAGTCTATGAACATATCATACCTCGTAGAAGTCTATGAACATGTTGTACCTCATAGAAATCTATGAACATATCATACCTCGTAGAAGTCTATGAACATGTCGTACCTCATAGAAATCTATGAACATATCATACCTCGTAGAAGTCTATGAACATATCACTTTGCAGAGCCGGGCAAGGACCCTAGCCCCCAGGCTCCACTGGGGCTTCCAGGCCGCGTCATCCTTTTCATGCCAGGAGGAGCTTTTCAGCAGCACAGGAGCCCTGCTGCGTGGGACTCCACTTTGCAGAGCCAGGCAAGGACTTCAGTCCCCAGGCTCCACTGGGAAACAGCCGCTTCCAGGCCACGTCATCCTTTTCGCGCCAGGAGGCACTTTTCACTTTTCGGCAGCACAGAAGCCCCACTGCGCGGGACAGGCGTGGGCCGCGCCCGGGCAAAGCCCAGGCAAAGGGCTGGCCCGTGCTTGCCCGTCATTGCCAGGAAGAGGCAGGGCAGGGCCACGCCCCTTGTGTCTGGTTTCTGATGGTTTCAAGAGGAGTCACTGCTGCTCCATAAGGTACTGTGATTCTCCTGTTTGTCCGTTTGGTGGCCCATAACCAGTTTCTGACCGTTTTCCAACCTGCTTCCCGGCACTGACTATCTGGCCTGACATTGTGCGAGACTTTGGACCCCCCTTGGCCAATCCGACTGTCTGTCGAATAATTGCCATCCCAAGCTCTGCCATTCGCCCACCAGGAGAGGTGCTATTTTTGACACACTACCCTTTGACTATTGAAGAGACTTTTGCTTGGTGTTTCTTGAATTGTTTTACCGGATGGGTTACAGTTTCTTGGTGGCACATACCATCCTGTTTGCCCAAGTGCTCATAACCAAGGCTGTTCGGTAACCTTTCTGCAAACCGCTGGCAAGGCTCGGCCCCACGAACTCATCCTGCTCTTGGTAGGGAGGGATGGGGAAAAGGAAAGCTATGGAGGGCACTGGAGGGGGGCCAGTAGGGAAGGGGAAAAAAGCAAAAAAAATGCCAAAATTGTCAAAGCATTCTGGCAACAATTGCGTTTTAGACCGCATCGATTGCCTGCTAAACGAATGTGAAGGCATCTTAGACGCTGAGCCAGTTCCCACTCCATGCACTGCTGCTAGTCAACCTTCCATCAGCTCCACCAGCCCCATTGGTCCACCAGTCGGATATGTTTAGGAGACCGTCAACTAAGGGGACCCTATCGAGTAACCAGGAGGAAGCAATTCACACTGTGAGGGTCCACTCACCCCCAAGAAACTCTATTAGTTGTCTTGCAGTCTACACTCCAGTGTACCAAGAGGTTTACTCCCCTCTTGTACTTGATTGATGACCCAAAGGGTGATTCCAGCCATCTGCCCCCTGATGTGTCAGGCGAACTGATATCTGTACCTGCACTTGACCTTGGTTGTCAGAACCAAAGCACTCATCAGCTTATCAGCGATCTAAGGGCAGAAGTAGGGGCCATGAGATCCATGATCGATAGCCTCACAATGTTAGTTAAGCAATTACTAAAGAATGGGCCATGTCCTCTACTGCCTATTGAGTCTACCCAGCGAATAGTCAACCAACCAATCAACGCCAGATCCATCCCACATCTGTCTAGTATACCAGAAAGGGACTGCCCCTCCCATGGGCGTCCTTATTTACAGCCTGTTGTTATTCCACACACCCAAGCTACACCCCATCACCATGTCAACCAAATAAACTATCTTCCTAACGCAATGGCAGAGAATAGCCCCTTTAAACACCCAGGGGCAAGTATGGAAACTTTGCAACAGGAGCTAGTACCACCGAAACAAGGCAGGACACAGCTAACTTCATTAGTTCCCCCTCACCTCCCAGCAGCACAGAAAATGTATATGGTCAACGTTCATAAACTTGCAGGGAGAGTGGGGCATGAGGGAGAAGTTGCACTGACCAATAAAGTGATCCATTGGATCCGGAACGTCAGGGGAGGCCGTTCCGTGATTCGCGACGACATTGCAAGGGCAAAAAGATGTGCATCCCCCGACCAACCCTATGACTGTATTGAATTAACATTCAAGGAGGTAGACCTGGCTGAAAATCTCCTCGCCCTAGAATATCGAACCTGTTCCCCCGATGCTTCCCTAATTCAGTTTAAACGATATATTCCACAAGTACAGAGAAATCCTAACTCAATCGCCGCCTCGGGTGGGACAATTGGAGGCTCCCAATTAGAGACAAACGACTGACTTTTGGGGGAAGAACACCAGCTTGTTAGACCTCTCCCTCCATACTCCACTAATCCAACTACCAGTGTTAGTCCACTGGTTGCACAGAGGACGGCACAAATGAGGGGGGATGGAACATCTCAAGAAGCAGAAGAGGGCGGGCCCCCAAATACCTCTAGCGGGTCGGACTCTGGCAAAAATACCAACCCCCATGCACCGATCCTGGCTCCTGCTAGCTATTGCCCTGCCAGTCCAAGTGCTGCATTGCTTCCTAGCTTCAGATCCCATCGGCAGCTTAGAATAATTTCCTGGAATGTGGCGGGGCTAAGTAGCAAAATGCCACTTCCTCACTGGAATACCCTAATTGAAGAATTTGACATTTGCATCTTCCAGGAAACCTGGAGCTTGGTCCCCTTATTTAAATCTGGGTATACATGCTACTGTTCACCAGCAATTACCAGTGGGAGAGGCCGCCCGGCAAGGGGTTTGATGATCTGGGTGGGGATTGATTTGGAATGCCAGATTATCCGTCTTCTAGGTCCCAGTCCAGATATTCTGGGGATTCATATTAAGGGTGCTCTGGGGGGAGACTGATTTTTTTAACATCTATGTGAGGGGGACTAAAGGGGGGAAACCTTTGCCAACTCTTATGCATCTGGAAGAGAGCCTAGCCATGTGCCAAACTCACTCAAGACCAATAGTAGTGGGCAATTTTAACACCACTTTTGAGCCCCTAGATAAAGAGGACATAATGGGCACGAACGAAGATGAGCTTAGATGGGCTGCTCCCAACTTAGAACTCCCTCCATTTAAAAAATGGACAAAGTTAGCGCTCCAAGTGAACTCTCTAAATGCAGAATTCCGGCTAAGGGCTGTGAACGGAAGAACTTCCTCCGACCGACTGGGCACGAACAAGTTCAATAGGAACAGAGGCCCATCCCGCATCTACTACATCCTTCTTGATGTGAGGCTCTGGAGAGATGTGGTTGATATGATCCTGGGTGTCACAACTGATAGCAACCACAACCCCCTCTGTCTCAACATGAAGCCCTTGTGGGATGCTCTTCCTAATCCCACGAGAAGCTTACCCCTGAGTAACACCAAGGAGGTCTATCCATCAAACGACAGGCGAACATTAAACTGGCAGAAGATAGCTTACAAGAAGATAAGATCAGGGGTACACAGCACGATTTGGAACAGGCACTCTTGAGCTTCAGTCTTTGGCCACAAGTATCGGCAGAGCGGTCGAAGTAGTTACTGCCCATTCTCGCATCTTTGACCGACTCAGCTCTTATTTCATCATCCCAAGGACAGACCGAAGGTTAAACATTCCTAAAGGGGGAACAGCCTCGTGGTACACAAGGGATTGCAAACGCGAGCTTTTAATTTTAGCATCAGCTATTAAAGTCAAGGACAGAGCCCTAATCAAAGCCTCTAGGAAACGTTATAAGGCAACTTTGCACCACGCGAGACGGGCGTGGGACGAATCCAGATGGCAGCAATTAAAGGAAGCATGTGCGGAGATTCTAAATCTTTTTGGTCCCTAGTCACTTGGGGTAACCAATCAGGGGCCCAACCACCACCCAATTACATCACAGGACATGCATGGTTTGACCATTTTCAGAAGCTCTATTCAGACCCTGGGGAGACGCCATCAACGGAGGATTGTGTTTTTTTAGCCAGCCTTCGAATAACTAATTTTTTACTTTGGGTGAGATTGAGTCCTCTTTAGGTCGAATTGTACAGTCCAAAGCCCCAGGGCCTGATGGCATACCGGGGGGTCTATTTCTATCAGATATTTCCAGCTGGGATCACTACATTTTACTACTGTCAAACGCCATAGCTAGTGGTGCCCCAGTCCCAGGGTCATGGAAGGGGGCAGAAGTGGTTCCAATTTACAAAAAAGGGGATAGAGATGAACCTGCCAACTTTGTCCCATTAGCCTGATCAATGCCGTTCAAAAGGTCTTTTGTAGAGCCCTTTTGTATAAAATCCAGTCTTGGGCGGAAGACAATGCAATCTTATCCCAATATCAAGCTGGCTTTAGGGAAAAGACAGGGACAATCGACCAAGTATTTCGCCTCCTGCTTCTTTATTGGAAAGTGGTAGTGATTGGCCGGGGCAGTCTTTATCTAGCATTTATCGATTTAAAGACTGCCTTTGATTTAGTCCCCAGGCACAAACTATGGCATGTGCTTAATGGTATGGGCATCCCGTTACATATTCTCAGCTTGGTAGTTCGATTGCACGAAGATAACTATGCACAGATCAGATGGGGGTCACAGGGGCAGTTGACTGAGCGCATTCCAGTTAGCAGGGGAGTTCGCCAAGGTTGCGTTTTGGCCCCCACTCTCTTATCTCTGTACATGAATGGAGTGGTTAGTTTCTTGCAACAAGAACCTACCAACGCTCCACGTTATGAGGGGATAAGGTAGCAACCCTTATGTTTGCAGACGACACCCTGCTGGTGTCTAAGACCCCATCGGGGCTCCAACTTTTACTCAATAGATTCCAACTCTTCTGCGACACTAGGGGATTGGTTATTAACAGCACAAAAAACAAATTAATGGCCTTTAACACCCACAAGACTTATAAAGGTAGCCCAACGTTAGGAGGGATCCCCTTGGAAAGAGTCAGCACTTTTGACTATTTGGGTGTCCATATAACTAAGATGCTACTGGGCTACAAGCGCATCATGGGGGCGCTAGGGAAGGAACATCGCTCTTCGCACAGCAGACCTGTAGCAGCCGCCCTGCAGGTCTACGATCTGAAAGCAGTCAGCACAGCCTTATATGGTGCTGAGCTGTGGGGTTTTGACAAGATATCTGAGATCAGCAGATCAGAGCATAAATTCCTTAGGACCCTCGTGACGTTACCCCAAAGTACCCCGCTCAATACCCCAATGGTCGATATGGGCAGACGCCCTATCTACGACATAGCAAAGTTCCGCCCATTGCTTTACTGGGCTCGCATTATGAGGACACCGGAGTTACTGCCCTATGCGGAAGCCCTGTCAGAGGTCGTACGCTTAGACATGGTAGGGTGGATCAGAAACATTAGAAAACTGGTGTCCGATGTTGGGCTTCAGGCCTTATGGGAAAAACCAGATCCACCTTTGCTCCGAAAAGAGGCACTAAAGCAACGCTACTGGGAATGGGTCATGCAACAAGAGTTTGCCAAGGCTAATCAGGGGAAACTCACTGCAGAATCTTATTTTCACAAACAGGTTAGATCATTGGAACCTTACTTAGCTTTAATTCATGTCCCCCAGGACAGGACGCTATACATCCAATTTAGGCCTGGCACCCTTCCTATTGGTGATGTAACATCTAAGTGGCATTCAAATGTCTTAAGCCCCAGCAATTGCCCTTGATGCAGGGCACCAGTAGAGTCCGTTGCCCATGTGCTGTTTGCATGTCCTGCTTATGCGCAGCCTAGGTCCAAGTGGCTAAAGCCGACCTGCCGGCAGCTGGGCACACGGAACCACCGGGAAGCCCTGCGAATTCTGAAATCGGACTCTAGACCCCTTTTTCCCTGTGCAGGGGCCAAGTTTTTAAGTCACATGTGGGGTATCAGGAGGAAGACCCGAACGAGAGAACTACAGCAAGCAGCAGGCCGGTCTCCAGACCTAGCTGCCCTTGGGCCTTACTAACCCTATCCACGGAAACCTCAACACCACCAGACGCGTTGCCCAAGCACTTTATTGTAAAATGATCACCCCACTAGCCTTGTCACGAGAAGACCCAAGAGGCCAACAGTATGACGATCGTGTATGAAGTTCTATCTAGTACATTTTAACTGCGGTAACATCATATTAGCTCTTCCTGTCTATTGATATAGTCTTAAGCACATTTTAACTCCTGAATTTTTTTGATAGCTGTTTTTACTACTATTTGCCAGATTCTTTTATACTCTTTTATTGGCATAATTTTAAATCAAATGAATTCCAAATTTTATTGTAAGAATGAGTTTGTTTGACATATTATTTTTTATTAGCTTATGTTGAACGAGCATGGTATTCTTTCACCAGCCCATAAATTGCCTTGTTTTTAACTTTAGCTGGTGCCGACAGATGTACCGAGTACAATCTTTACATGCTGGTTCCAAATGATATTATCTTATAAGCAGCATGTTGTAGAAACCACAGTTTTGCAAAAGGAAGATCCCGTACGCCTATTGCGACATGCGCTGTATGAATTGCTCATTTCTTATATTCTTAATTGTATTTTACTATGTATGTTTTTCTAGCTTTTATGACACGAGCTGTCGAAATAAAGCTTAATGACTGACTGACATATCATACCTCGTAGAAATCTATGAACATATCATAGCTCGTAGAAGTCTATGAACATATCATACCTCGTAGAAATCTATGAACATATCTTACCTCGTAGAAGTCTATGAACATATCATACCTTGTAGAAGTCTATGAACATATCTTTCCTCGTAGAAGTCTATGAACATATCTTACCTCGTAGAAATCTATGAACATATCATACCTTGTAGAAGTCTATGAACATATCATACCTTGTAGAAGTCTATGAACATATCTTACCTTGTAGAAGTCTATGAACATATCATACCTTGTAGAAGTCTATGAACATATCTTTCCTCGTAGAAGTCTATGAACATATCATACCTTGTAGAAGTCTATGAACATATC
This sequence comes from Calotriton arnoldi, assembly GCA_963921515.1. NCBI lineage: Eukaryota > Metazoa > Chordata > Amphibia > Caudata > Salamandridae > Calotriton > Calotriton arnoldi. The sequence continues at coordinate 687,763 of CAWUFW010008631.1, read as the reverse complement.
TTACCTCGTAGATGTCTATGAACATATCATACCTCGTAGAAATCTATGAACATATCATAGCTCGTAGAAGTCTATGAACATATCATACCTTGTAGAAATCTATGAACATATCTTTCCTCGTAGAAGTCTATGAACATATCATACCTTGTAGAAGTCTATGAACATATCTTACCTCGTAGAAGTCTATGAACATATCATACCTTGTAGAAGTCTATGAACATATCTTACCTCGTAGAAGTCTATGAACATATCATACCTTGTAGAAGTCTATGAACATATCTTACCTCGTAGAAGTCTATGAACATATCATACCTTGTAGAAGTCTATGAACATATCTTACCTCGTAGAAGTCTATGAACATATCATACCTTGTAGAAGTCTATGAACATATCTTACCTCGTAGAAGTCTATGAACATATCATACCTTGTAGAAGTCTATGAACATCTTACCTCGTAGATGTCTATGAACATATCATACCTTGTAGAAGTCTATGAACATATCTTACCTCGTAGAAGTCTATGAACATATCATACCTTGTAGAAGTCTATGAACATATCTTACCTCGTAGAAGTCTATGAACATATCATACCTTGTAGAAGTCTATGAACATATCTTACCTCGTAGATGTCTATGAACATGTCGTACCTCATAGAATCGTTTCAACTCCAATTTTAAGATTTGTGGGAAGTTGATTTCTAGATATTCCTCAAATGAGTTTACTCAGAACCCACAAGATTTCCAATAAAGACTAGGTTAGTCTGTCTACTTCTGTCTTCAAGCCAGACCTAAAGATAGGTCAAAGTCTAAGGAGCATACAGACAAAGTGATGTTTCTGTAGCCTTCATATTTCTAGGAGAATGTTTTGTAAACACCATCTATGTCGAAGAAAACATTCTGTTTGGCTTTAGTTCAAGATACCTGACCATTATGTGTATACCCCACTTTCATTTCCACCTACCCCGTTCCAATACGGCTATTGGACAATGAGTATCTCGACAAGAACAATTCTGCGATAGAACAGCCCTGGAAATGTCTTCTCACGAGTAGTTGTGAATATCATCTGCATATTTGAGATTTGCCAAGGTTTTATTATGCAAGCATAGTCTTGCAGAGCTCCCAAGTATTCCATAGTTCAGAGTTTGTGCCTTTCTTATGCCTCTGCATTCACGTAGTTTCCTCTTGTGAGTATGAGCATTTCTTGTGCCTTTCTTATGCCTCTGCATTCACGTAGTTTCCTCTTGTGAGTATGAGCATTTCTTGTGCCTTTCTTATGCCTCTGCATTCACGTAGTTTCCTCTTGTGAGTATGAGCATTTCTTGTGCCTTTCTTATGCCTCTGCATTCACGTAGTTTCCTCTTGTGAGTATGAGCATTTCTTGTGCCTTTCTTATGCCTCTGCATTCACGTAGTTTCCTCTTGTGAGTATGAGCATTTCTTGTGCCTTTCTAATGCCTCTGCATTCACGTAGTTTCCTCTTGTGAGTATGAACATTTCTTGTGCCTTTCTTATGCCTCTGCATTCACGTAGTTTCCTCTTGTGAGTATGAGCATTTCTTGTGCCTTTCTTATGCCTCTGCATTCACGTAGTTTCCTCTTGTGAGTATGAGCATTTCTTGTGCCTTTCTTATGCCTCTGCATTCACGTAGTTTCCTCTTGTGAGTATGAGCATTTCTTGTGCCTTTCTTATGCCTCTGCATTCACGTAGTTTCCTCTTGTGAGTATGAACATTTCTTGTGCCTTTCTTATGCCTCTGCATTCACGTAGTTTCCTCTTGTGAGTATGAGCATTTCTTGTGCCTTTCTAATGCCTCTGCATTCACGTAGTTTCCTCTTGTGAGTATGAGCATTTCTTGTGCCTTTCTTATGCCTCTGCATTCACGTAGTTTCCTCTTGTGAGTATGAGCATTTCTTGTGCCTTTCTTATGCCTCTGCATTCACGTAGTTTCCTCTTGTGAGTATGAGCATTTCTTGTGCCTTTCTTATGCCTCTGCATTCACATAGTTTCCTCTTGTGAGTATGAGCATTTTCGTACATGACTGCATACCTTGCTTGGCTTTTCTTCACAAGTGACTAAACGAATTACAGTCTCATCCAAAACAGTCCTGAACAGCGTGCATCGAAGTTTGCAAACGTGATATACTTTTCAATAGATTTGCAAGAGGTGTCCGAAGTTTGCAAGAAAAAAAGTGTGCAACTTTGCATCACCCTCCTGTACCTGTAGCAGAGATGACATGACTCCACTATTCTTTTTCTCGTGGCCTCATGGATAAGTGATTGAATCAACGTTGTTCAAATGTATACCTGCTTTAAAACAATTAGTTAAGTATAATTTCCACCTGCTCAGGGAATGTAAACAGTCGCTAAACACCCTGCGCAAAGGCATCAACCACTGTTTATTTCCTACATAATAATAATGGGTCCAAACTGAAGTTAAAGGCACATTTTGAAGAGAAAGGGCAACTCAGAACTGGTGACGCCAAATACATAGGATTCTAGATAAGTAACTGGGAAAAACGTGGATGTTTTATGCCGAGGGAGTTCTGAGTGACATCAAATAGACACTGAGAACAAAGCTCAAGTTGTCAATGATGTCCCTCAGAAACCCAAGGTGAAAAACTTCCCCTTAATTCACTTTTTACCCGTCTATAATTTTATGTTATGTACGGCCCCCAAAATCATCTGTTCCTGCTCTGAAATGCTGTGCAGGTGTAGAGGAGTAATAGGGGAGCCATACAGAACATGACCTCTACTCCCTGCACCAAATGTAGAAAAATATATACTTGTCCTCCTGCAACACCCTCCCACCACCTCTGTTTTCCCTCCCTCTCCATTTCCCCCCCCACCCGCCGAAGCTGTGCGCTCTGCTCTCCAGCTATGCCCTATGAGAGCCCTGTCAGAGAGGCCTGGAATTCGTTTGTGATGTTCCAAGAGTGAAATCAAATTTTGCTTCCCACTGTTGCTACATCATGGCAATCAATACCGAGGTTTAGAATCTGATATTCATGATAGTGGCGCTCTGTGATAACCATACATAATGCAGCTATTAACACCGCTCCCGCTAACCTCATCAAACACATGCAGACCCCCCGCCCTTCTGCCTCATGTCCCTGCTTCACACTGTCCCTGATCTTAGAACACGGGCAGCCACCATAAGTACATGACAGCGTTGTAAGCATTCTGATTGGCCAACCTCAAGATATTTAGAAGAGACCGGATATTTATTAGTTCCTCTATATAAACACAAAGGGCCTCATTTACTACAAAATGACACGGCGCCGCAAGCCATTCAGCAACAATACGACACACACCTGTGCTTTCCCCTGCCCTGGTGCACAAATAGCAGCCGTGCGCCAGCACAGGCCCCCTTGCGTCATTTTGCAAGGGTGCCTGCGCTGTGGGGATGATTTTTACACCTTCCTGGACTAAAACAATAATTAATTGCATTTTCCTCTTTCTATGCCTACTGGGGAATGCAGCATGCATAGAAAGAGGAAAAAACAAGGAGAAATTAAAGTATTTTTCCTCATTGCACTATTCCTACACCTCCCCTGATGAGGAGTAGGATTCTGACGCATTCCTCGTTTTACTAAATGTTGTAAATCTGGGAATGCGTCAAGTTCTATGGATGTTGTGTGGGAACACCCGACGCAACACCCATGGAATGCCCCTTTCACGCAGAGTAGTGCGTGAAAGGGGCCCATATGTTCAAGGCCATGAAAAGTCATGCAGGGTGACTTTACGTGGCCTTGTAAATATGGGCATGCCCATTGCACAAAAAGTGACGCACTGGTGCTTGTAAATAAGCCCCACATATCAGCATCAATCAGGCCAACTCTTCCCAACCAACCTCTTGCACTCAAAGAGCTGTATCAACAAGGCACACACCTTCGCCTCACACTCCCCTGGCACCAGATGCCGCAGACACACCTCCGCCTCACACTCCCCTAGCACCAAGTGCCACAGACACACCTCCGCCTCACACTCCCCTGGCACCAGGTGCCACAGACACACCTCCTCTGTCGTGTAGTTCCTATAGTACCCATGCAGGACCTGCGCGTTTGGATAACATAAACCGTGGGCTTGGTGATAGACTGACTCTTTGCACCCCCACCGCGTATGTTAGCCGGATTTGCATTAGCTAGCTCACAGTGCCACTAGAATCTCCTCTTATCGGGGAGAGATTAGTTTCTGGCAACCTTAGATCATGACAACCCTGATCCCTCAGAATCGTGGAAACAATGTACTACTTTTCGCTCAGTCACTCGTGCTTACTTATTCGGTTTGTCTCAGAGAATTACACAGAATAAACAGTCTGGGCGTTTCAATAAGTATTTATTGAACAGTTGTTATTCTAGTGTACAATATATGTACTGCAGCAACCAGCAGACAATAGCAGAGATATATTATCAGCAGTACGATAAAAGCGAAGGGATAGAACAGTTCTACCATATTGCAATAATCATGAATACATACATGAATATAAAAAGCATTATGAAAGTGCGCGTACTCGTACGATGCCTAACTAGATGTACCTGAGTGTACCTAGCATATGTGTAGGTCTAAAAACCTAAGAGCCAAGAATCCTTCTAGGATTTAGTCGAACCCCCATACCTGAATAGAGAGAGTGTGGGACCCCGTCCTGGTCTCGAGTTGGACACCCCGCAAGGGCTATGTTAGACCGCTGTCATCTGGAGCGACTGCATGCAGGAGCCTCAGCGTCTCTGGTCAGTGTGTCAGCATGGAAGTCTCGGTTCCCTCTATCTTACCGTGGCAAGATGTGGTGTATTTATACCCTAAAGTGTCTCGTCCCTCAGTATGGTTTGTATTGGTCTTTGTTAGACATGAGGAAGACGTCAGGGGTGAACTTTGTACATACATATTATGCGGGAGATGTAGCTGGTGAATGCTCATGCATAATTTATGAGTACATTGTAGGCCTGTGTTTGGGAAAAACTTTGCAGTGTTCTAACCACAGACTAGATAACGTTCAACCCTCATAGCTCATTGTGTACTGTAGGGAACTAATGTAGGTGAAAGATCATGCCTATATTAGGGCATAGGAGATCATGACTATAATAGGGCATGGACGATTATGACCAAAATAGGGCATATACGATTATGACCATAATAGGGCATATGCCAATATGACCATATACGGCATATATGAACGCGTCTATATTCGGGCCTCTATATGAAACATAACAACTCTCCTGGCACCAGGTGCCACAGACACACCTACGCCTCACACTCCCCTGGCACCAGATGCCACAGACACACCTCCGCTTCACACTCCCCTGGCACCAGATGCCACAGACACACCTCCGCCTCACAGATGCCACAAATACACCTTCTTTAACATTTAGGCTGGCAATGGTGTCTCCAAAACAAAATGCTATTGCTCAAATATTTGTGGGTGAGGTTTTTCCATTGATTGGTGCTATCAATCAACGTGTCATAATAGTGAGCTTCTGTGTAGTGCCTATACTTCAGACCTATGTCCTCTTGGCAATACTATCAAACAACCAAATACCAGGGCAGTTCAGCTCAGTTTACTTGTTTCAGTTCATGGAACTGTGTTTAGAACGAAGCACCATCATTTGCCCATGCCACAGTTATGGTCCTGATGCAAAGACGCGGTGCATAATGAAGGGATGGGCAATGATTTGCTTGAAATGCACAGCAGCAATGTGGGCAATAATGCTATTAGCGCAGGTCTTTCCCATTGTCCCTGTCTGCGCCATGTCTCTGCCAGTGAAGATACGGTGCAGCCACAAACCAGGCGTTTCTGCCCAAGCACTCTGCCCGCGTCATGCTGCTAAGCAGACGAGGCTGAGGGCAGAGATGGCTGCTGGGGGCACAGCTTGCTGCTGTGTGTTTGACACGAGTCTGTGCTTCAGCAGCTGGGAGGGGACATGTGTGCTGATGTGCACATCCTGCGGGGTCTCTGGGGCTCTGACTGATGGATGGGCAGGACTTCCGTCTGAAGCAGGCCATGTTTGTTCTTCTGCAGCTAGGTCCTTTGTTCACGACCTCTGGGAAGGAAACAGACGGGAGAAATATGAGCTGGAGACAGTCCCTTTGTTCTAAAATTAAAAACGCATAAGAAGTAATGCTGGGAAGACTGAAGTGGGGGCGCTCTCCGACGGGGGGATGGGGGAGATATAGCAAAAACAGACCCAAATAGACAGTACTTTTTTTTTATATAATATTTATTGATTTTCAGTTTAACATATTTGGATAACAGAGCAGTGGAGAGGGTATGCATGCACTGAAGTATGACGTTTAGTACAGAGTTGCAGAGTTACACATTCGTAATATATATGCAAGTATTAGCAGAGGATGGACAGTACTAAGGACTAACAAGTGAGAATCTGAGCATCTCAGCCTGAGCCCAAAGGATGGCTCTTACTGCCCAAACGATGCAATGTTGTGGCTAGCACTGGTCCATTTAGGTAGGGTGACCAGACGTCCCGGATTTCCCCGGACGGTCCCGGGTTTTGGAGAAGTGTCCCGGTATCCCGACACTTTTCTTCAAATTGAAGAAATGTCCCGGTTTTTGGGTAGTGCCTGGGTCATATAAAGAAATGTCCCGGTTTTTAAGGGCTGATCGGGTGAGCCTGCACGTTAATCACAGTGTTTATGCAGGCTCACATTTTGACCAGCCCTCTTAAAAACGGGGACAGAGGTTCACTTCTTTAAACTCTCCTGCTGTGCTGCTTCGCCTCATTTAAGCAGCACAGCAGGATTTAGTGAGGTGTGAATCAGGGCTGCAGAGGCCATAGGGCAAGGCCAGGCCCACCAGCAGCCGGACCCTCGAGCTCTTCGCAGAACGTGAGGTAATGTGAAAATATTTTTTTTTAAAGAATTCTATGTCTGGATCCGTCCCGGTTTTCAGTCGGAAAATCTGGTCACCCTACATTTAGGGTCAGAAGGAACTTCCTCCTGCTTCTGCCTTTCTAGGTCTCACCTCAGACAGCACAGGTGCTGTCTGTTGTGAGACATCTTGTTAGCTTACAATTGGCGTAGAGCCCGCCCATTGTTTACCATTGGTTGGCTTCATTGTTACTCTCCTTTACTTGTTTCTCTTTGGGTCAGCATGTGGCCGTTTCACTTCCTCTTTTTGTGTTTGACACTCCCCTGGACTGGTTGTGTTCCACCACTCGCACTTTTAGAGCTATTTTTTATTTTTTGTTGAGGCACTCCATAAAAGTGCATGTGGTTGCCGGCCATCTCTCTCATGTGCTTCTTTCCCCTATCCATGTTCTTCTCTCTTACCCGTGTGCTTTTGTCCACCTTTGTATTGTTGCTTGCCCCTTCTCTCACTGTCTGTCTTGTTGCTTGTCCCCTCCTGCTCTCTTCCCGCTGTCTTGTTGCTTGTCCCCTCCTGCCCTCTTCCCTCTGTCTTGTTGTTTTCCCCCTCCCACTGTCTGTCTTGTTGCTTGCCCCCTCCCGCCCTCTTCCCACTGTCTGTCTTATTGTTTGCCCCCTCCTGCCCTCTTCCTGCTGTCTGTCTTGCTACTTGCTCCCTCCCGCCCTCTTCCTGCTGTCTGTCTTGTTTCTTGCCCCCTCCCACTTTCTGTCTTGTTTCTTGCCCCCTCCCACTTTCTGTCTTGTTGTTTGCTTCCTCCCACCCTCCCCGCTGTCTGTCTTGTTGCTTTCCCCTCCCACTGTGTGTTTGTTTCTTTCCCCTTCCCACTGTGTGTCTTGTTTCTGCCCCCCCCACTGTCTATCTTGTTGCTTGCCTCCTCCCTCACTCTTCCAGCTGTCTGTCTTGTTGCTTGCCCATTCCCACTGTCTGAGTTGTTGTTTGCTTCCTCCTGCCCTCTTCCAGCTGTCTGTCTTGATGCTTTCCCCTCCCACTGTGTGTCTTGTTGCTTGCCCCTCCTGCTCTCTTTCCATTGTCCTTCTTGTTGCTTGCCCCTTCCTGCCCTTTTCTGGCTTTCTGTCTTGTTACTTGCCCTTCCCACTGTCTTTCCTGCTTCTTGCACCTCCCACTGTCCTTGGTGCTTGTCCCTTCCTGCCTTCCTTCCATTGTCCTTGTTGCCTCCGCTCCCACCTGACAAAACAAAATAAAACACTATGACGCAAACACAGCTGGCTGCATCATAGCAATTTTTTGCCCCACTGTGTTGCACGCCCTCCCTCTCTCCCTCCAAGATGCCTCCTACCCGGCCCTCTCGTCATCAATAAAAAAAAAGGGCTATGATGCAGCCACCTAAAAACATTGACAAAGCTAGTAGGTCATATAGGTGAGACCTATTGGCTTTGCCAATGCTTGCTACTCTGAGGCACTTTGAACAAAACAGCAGCACTAGTCGGAGGGCCTTCACCGGATGGCAGAGGGTGGCCTTCTCAGGCAGAAAGTGAGCCAGTCTAATAGTATGGTGTGTGGACCAGGCAGGCTGTCTTTATCATGATCTGATTTCTGATGGGTATTCAGTTTAGATGGTGTCTTGCATGCAGTGCTTAATTTGAGCCCGTGGTTTCCGGTGCTTGGCACTGGCACTTAATTGTCAGCACCGGCTCTAGTGACTGTCCACCACATGGTGGCGCTGTCTGTCTAATTTTGAAATCAACATAACAACAGTGTTTAATAAGTCAATATACATTAAAAAAAAAAAAAGAGTAATACCTGTCGCTCACACCATTATTATAGCTGTGGGGGGCCTGGAATAGTCTGAAATGTCACACCTGTACGAGTGCGACGGCTAGTAGCAGTGTTGGTACTGTCATTGGCAGCGTTGGCAGGGGCAATGGATGGTGCAGGCTGCTGTGGCCTCCCGAGAAGCGACTTGGCACCTACATTTATACTAATTAAGCACAACTTGCATGAGACATGATTGAACTCAGTCCGCTCACCTCTGAGTTCTGTAGGTGCTGAAGCTTGCAACGGGGCAGTTGTGCGGCCCCATACGCACAGCCTTACAGTAGTCTTGGTGAGAGAGGACGCGGGCACCAATCACCAGGCCAAACCGCTCCACAGAAGGAAAGGGCACTTTTCCTTAGACCTTTGACAGCATCCGTTGACCAGACCTTCTGGGGAATCAAGAGTAGTTGTTGGTCCAACAATACTCCCAGTTTTCGACAGTGGGTACAGGAAGGCGAGGTTCATTGTGTACATGTGGTGGCATGTAATGAGCACGCCGCATTTGTGAGGTCATGTACGAACTCCATGTGGTGCTAGGAAAGTTCATTGTGTTTTAACACGCTTAGTCCATCTTCGGGTGGGTGGCGGTGAAGCGTAAGTTGTAATGATGTTTTTATATAGTTTTATTTAGTCCACTGGCGGAACTCTGTTGACATCCCTGTGCTGTAACAAGACACGGCAGTGTTACCCTACTCACCAGCACCCAGGAGGACGAAGACTCAGCTGATGGGGATTTAATGCTCTCACCCACAGCAAGATCCGCACAGATCTTTGCAATGACCCACTGAACTATCTTCATCCAATGTGTCCTCCTGAAAAGTCAGGCATGCAGGCTTCCACAAGACTTGCAATACAGTCTCACCTCACACATTGCTGTTACTTTCTACTTAAAATGCCCCAAAACCAGACATGAGACAAATGGACAAATAAAACCACAATATTTTGCCACAAAATTCAATTTGATGCTTTCGAATTGATGATGTTGCATCCCCTGTGTTCTCAAGGTCTGTTTATTCATGTGTTGGCTTTGTGAGGCTGCTACAAATCTCTGCTGCTATAACACCCTTTGGGAGTGATCCCTTGAATGGGTAGGACTAGGGGCAACATGAAACAAAAAAGCACAAGCACTGACAAAACCAAAAGATGAGGCTATAAGTGTGTGTGGTTGTGTAGTTGGGAGAGTGAGTGACTGTGAGGATGATGGAAAGGTTGGGTGCATGACTGAGCACATACATTAATGAATAAGCGACAAGTGCATGGCTATTTAATGAGGGAGTAGGTCTGAAGATGAGAGCATGGATGAATCGTTAAATGGGCGAGAGAACAGGGATTAATGGGTTAGTGCATGAATGGGCGAGAGAGTGCATGGATGAATGCAGACAGGTTACAGTTCAAAGAATGTCCTGTGACAGTGAAAAGGGATATGTAAACTCATTTGGGAGAGGGCTGCTTCCAGGTAGGCAGTAGGAGGTAAGGAATGGACGGGCACCTGCCACGTGCTGTGAGTCAGGTGGGTACTGCCGTGTCCCTCTGCTTCGCCCTTGGCCCCCAAGGACTGCACACGGATGCAGGTAGGTGGACTGGCTCTTTATTTGTTGTTGTCGTTCTCGCAGTGCATGCAGGCACCTTTGTCCCTTCTTCCCACTCGATTCGCAATGCCCCGCCCCCCTTCCCTCACCGGAAGTGGTGTCCGCTGGCTACTCCTCCCTTCGTCCTGTGCAGGGTCCTAGTGCCCCTCTGCACAGCACTCCGACAGGTACCCACACAGGAGACAGGTGTCTTTGGTGGGCCCTCGCCTCGCAGGGAGTCGGAGTTTGATCTTGTGCATCGAGCTCATCTCCTCTCCCCACTTCAGTGGGCGATGCTGCTGTTGCCTACTGTGTTCCCTCTTTGCCACCAGCCGGTGCCCACAGTGTGGCCCTCCTGCACCCGGCTGCTGGATATTCCCTTCACCAAACGGAAGAAATGGGGTGGTTCAGCCTGCTCGGTTCTGGCAGCCAAGTACTGGAACAAGCTTCCTCTTCCACTAAGATGCTTTGCAGAGAAGAAGGTATTTCGAAAGCAACTGAAAGCACATTTGTTCAAACGGTAGGATGGTTGATATTCTCCTTTTGGCCACCTGCGGTAGCGCCGGGACGCTCTCGCAGTAGCTGTGCGCTTTAGAAATCTACTCATTCATTCATTAATTCCTACCACTTTTTCCAAGGCTGGCTGTGGTGGTAAACACTGTCCCAGCACCTGCCCGAGCTGTCTGAAGAGTCAGAGGTAAGGGGACACCTGCGGCCGGGCTGAAGGCCACCTCTGGAGAGAAGCAGGAGCAGCGACGAGGACAGGGGATCAAGCATGGCCTACTGGCCCCACGGTAGACCACTTTCTCTGGCGGGGGCAGTGAGCAGAAGTCAAAAGGTACCCACGTCCCTTGTGACAGCAGGCAGACACAATGTCAGGCAAGTCTGCCGCCAAAAGTAGCTGCCACACAAATATGGTCCACACTCAAAACCAACCCTGGTTGCCCTGCTACACATGTATTTATGTCATTGCTTTATAAAGCTCTGGTTTGTGGTGGTTGGTACTTGTAGCATTAGTTAACATGAGAAGAGGTTTGGAGTTCTAGAAGTTTGCTCACTCTGCTGCGGCTTCCGCTGATGGGTGGCTTGGGTCATTCAAGAAGGTTCCGATCCATTCTTCAGCCCGACCGTCACGCCAGGAGCCTGACCATGTATTGAAGCGAGGTGAGAGTCTGTCCCCGTGGTATCCCAGTTGGCTGCTAAGGCTTCTTTGAATTGATATGTTAAGTCCCCAGGTGAGGTACGTTCTTCACTTTTGGACACAGATTGTTCCAGGGCTGGTCTCCCACCATGTGGATCATCTCCTCGCTGTGGGTGTCTCGGTCAAAACTTGACTGATCAGCAGATTCACATGACTAAATCTCAGGTTATACTTCGAACAGTAATTCAGGAGCAATAACATTGAGGATCTTCAAGATGGATGCACAGCAGTGGTCATGAGGCTCTGTGTGATGAAGGTGGTGCGGCGTCTTACAATGGGGGGGATCGCTATTGAGCCTGGATCATCAGAGGTCATTGATGTGTTCTATCTCTCTTAGATATTCCCTAGGTGCCCTTCTGATTACAGTCAAATTCAAACTAGACAAGACACGTGGGCTTCAAAATTCACAGACTGGGTTTGGGAATATTTAAGTCCATGTGTTTGTGGGATTGCGAATCTTTACACTAGGGTTTGGGTGTTGTGTCTAACATCGTGGGAGTCTGTCTTCTAAAGTAGCCGTAGGAGATAATATCCGAATTGTGGATGTCCGCCTTTCCATAGTGTGGCTCCTGGCTCGACCTGTCTCCCACTGTATGTAAAACGAATTTCTTCCATTTGCATTAGCCTAATGTTTGTTTTTATTGCCTCTCATAAGCACTCTTAAATTAGGCTCTGTTTGCACCAAAAAGTAAAAACATGAATTAAAATTGATGACTTTTCAGAAGAAATGCAGGACTCTTTCTGTAAGGTAGGGTGCACACCCTCTCCACCCGAACCTCAGGAATTCAACAGCCCACCGTCTGCAGAGCACGCACAAGATATATTTAATTCTGGACGACCACCTGAATTGATGCAAAGACCAGGAGGCAGGTTTCTCCTGAATGTGGTAGTGATTTGCTGTTCCAGGGGGTCATTGAGTTCCTACTAACTTAAGACAATTTGGGGTACATAATCCTTTTAAGACAAGCAAAACCAAACTATCATTGAAAAAGCCTTTACTCAGGGGTGTCCGCTGTTGGTATGCAAGATCCTGATCACCACATTTTTAGGATAGCCACATGGGTGGCACTGACTTACAGTGAATCTAAATATCAGTCATTTACAAGATCAGAGATTATCCTGAAAATCTTTGCATTGATCGGGGATATTGATAATCAGCATTGATAGGATCTGCGTTACTTCCAACATCCACACGAGAAGCTCCTTATTGGTGTGAGTAATTTGATCAAATTTCAGCATCCCAGAAAGTACTGATCCTTACTCAAAAGCTAAAATGAAGAATGTTAGCTTATTCAACGTTCCAAGAAACCTGAAACTTTTCACAACAAATTGATTCATCGCAGAGGCATGTGTCCTTAGAGGACATTGGTCATTCAAACTGTTAAGAACAAAACGACAATCATGAACATTCTGCGCCATCTTGTCTGATGAAAGTTCCTACGTGCACATAAACTACAGTCATTCTGATTGACCACAGCCATTTTGTACTCTGTTGGTCACCTTCATTTCACCCTGTCCTCTAGCAGCCTTCTGACTCTCTGACCAAACCTGATATGTGTGCTGGGGGCTATAAACTATTTCCACGACAAACATCATCACCACCTGCTGCCTCAAACTCGTCTTTCCTCTCATCCCTGCACAAACAGGTTACAAATACCAAACAGACTCTTGCAAGCATGGTTTATTGCACTGCACACAGTAAGACTTGTTTTTGCCAACAATGGGACCTGTTTTTATCAACAGAACAGACTCTTAGATCTGGCCGGTCTCACTTGTGTTTAGACCCTGAAGCAAGGTCCAGCTGCAATTAAATTGTCTGTTTTTGACCTGGGCGGGAGGAGAGTTAATGTTGGGCTTGTGTAACCATGTTGATGAAACAATGTTGGGCTTGTGTAACCATGCTGATGAAACAATGTCGGGCTTGTGTGACAACCTGCCCGGGGCGGAGACTCCAAGCTTGTAACCATGATAAATGAAACAAATACATTGTGTAAAACCTGTATAAAAGGAAGAGCCAAAAGCATTGCCAGTAGAACACCTCCCTGAAGACATCCTGGTGTCAGCAGTTGACGTGGTCTCCTCTAGGAGTAATAAACCTTTTTCTTGCCTTCCAGCTTCCAGCGCCTGCCTCGTTATTTTAGATAGCGAATCCAAAGTGGATTAAAGGTGACCTTGCGCCGGGCAGCATTGGGGATCTCAGGAGACTCGCTGCTTTTCACAAATTGGCGACCCAACGGGGGGCCCATCAGAGACACGTGGGTCCAGTAGAGAGGTCCTAACGACGGAGTGAACGACTAAATGATTGGAGTGCACCTGCCTGAAAGAGACCCTCGTCTGGCTGCCAATCGACTGAACTTCACCGGTTCCGAACGGACCTCTCTCGAGTGACCTGCGGTCCTGACTGGGGCCTTACAGGAACGCCGCATTGATTATTGGAGTAAGAGGACAACCAGGCGCTGGAAGGGGAATACGAAGAACTGTCCATACGGTCCGGGTAAGGTCGTGAGAAAACATGACTTAAATTGATTGATTGATAGAAATACTAGTATTCCTTTTTTAGTTATTTGAGACATTCCCTGCTTGCAAACAACGTAGAATAGGAATATTCTCTCTTTGCAGACAGCGAAGGACAGGTAGTGCAGACTTTTGTCTAACATTAATTGAGATATTCATTTTGACCGCTAAATACGTCATGCCTGTTTTCTCTAGATTGTTTGATTGTTTTGGACCGGACCGTTTGTTAGAGGTCAGTCATCCGGCACCGCCGGAAGGCACCCCTAACAAGGACATGTACGTGAAATATGGATTAGCCACCGTAGCTTATAGCAAACTATGGCATAAGTACACTAGGAAGGACCGGGTAAATCAGTGGCCACTGACGGGATCTTTCGATCCCGCTAAAATAGAAACGTTAGAATTAGCTCTCCACAAAAAGAAAGCTAGACCAGCCATGTTTGATAGTTTTGGTTTATGGTGAAAAGAGGCAGCTCAATGAAAGAAAAGAGACGAAGCTAGACAAGATAAAGAAACGCGAAAATCAGCTTACCAAGCCTGTAAAAAGTTAGAAGAAGAACTAAAAGAAAAGGAAATCGATAAAAAGGAACAGGAATCAAAAATATCAGGTCAATGCCCTGTTAGAACGCCCTTAACTCTTTACCCCGAGTTACCAGCAAAACAGGGGGTAGATGATGATTTATTGTTAGGTCCCCCAATGATATACATGCCACCCCCTTACGCCCCTACTCATCCCATAGTACAACGCCAGGACCACCAAAGTATAGCCGGAGATGGCACGATCGCCTCAGTCTCCACCGCCTCTGCTCCCACCGAGTCACCCACACCAAATGCCTCATCAAAGGATACAGTAGTAGAGGTAGGATCAAAAGAAAAAGGAGCGCCCAGGGTCCCGCGATTAAGTAAAAATGAGCGAACAGGCATTGATAAAGTAGTTAAATCCCTCATAGATAGGAAGGAGACAGAAGAGCATGTAACTGACATATGCAACTCCTATGTTGAAAACCGCAAACGATACTTTATTGTACGTCTCTGTTACCACACCCTTACTGCATATGAAGAGAAGTACCAAGACGTAGGGCCCGAGCGATTAGTGGCTCTCTACAGGAAGGTAGACATCGGAGATGAAGGCGACAACGATGTTGCAGAACTATTTTCATCCACACTAGAAGTATTGCGTCACCTCATAGAACAAGGACAGATAGATAGGGACAGGACAACTAAGGTAGCAGGACCCCCAGTGGAAAAAACAGATAGCATGATGCCAATAAAAGAAGCTGCCCCTTACTGGGTACCTCCTAGAGGACAAGGGACTAATGACGATATAAACCATCAAGACGCTAGAGGAAGGGTGGTCTACAATTGGGTGTATCAGCCATGGGACAGACAGGACATCCTGACCTTCCGTAAATCTTTGCCAGATTTACGAAAGAACCCCACCGCCTTTTACACCGAGCTAGGTACCGCTCTGGGATCAACAATAATGACACTTGCCGACATAGACTTGTTCTTCGGGTTATGTTTGCCAGCAGATGTGTGGAAACAGGTTAAGAAAGTAGACCATACCGAACTGTTTGGTCATACCTGGGAACAACTCGACACACTAGATAAACAGCGGAACCCTGGTCAAAAACCAGTTAAAGCAATATTAGACCTCCCTGACAAAATAGTGCAGAAAGTGAAAACGCTGATCCCAGAGAAAAAGATAGACTGGTCCATAGTAACCGCATGCCGCCAGAAACCACAAGAGGACGTCTCAGAGTACTTCTCCAGATTTGAAACTGTATTCTCTGATTACAGTGGACAAGACATGTCCACCGCAACCGGACACCACTTATTTGTGCAGAACTACGTCAAAGGATTACTGCCAGATGTATCCCAGAAACTACAAGCCAGCGAAAGTAGTTGGGCAGCATCTAAACCGACGGCCATTCTCCAAATGGCCCAGTACTACGAGCATCAGAGAAACGAAAATGACAGGGCTACAGAAAGGAAAAAGAAGGACTTGAAGGAAAGGGTAATGATAGCACAACTCCAGGGGGCGAATACAGGAAGGGAGCAATATAGGGGAGGAAACCAGCAGAATACCCCTAGAGTACAGCCACCTAGGAACAATCCATCTACATCATATGTAGGACGCCAAGACCTAGGACAGGATCAATGTGCATTTTGCAAAAAATATGGACACTGGAAATCCCAATGCCCGGCTTTGTTAGGAGCTGCTAGGGGCAGAGGGGCGAGGAAATAGCAAGTGGACAGAGAGGAAGAGGACGTGGAAGAGGGTACGCGAGTGAAGCAAGCGAGGAAAGGCCAGGAAGAATGAACGCATTTGACCATCCCAGACAGAATCAGTACCAACAGACAGATTATGACAATACATACGACTTTGCATAGGACAGCCAGGGGCAAGGAAGGGAACCAGTCGAGCTCTGCGTTGATCAGCAAGGCCCTTATGTTACCGCTGAGGTCCTGGGCACAAGGTCGCCATTTTTGGTAGACACAGGAGCAACACGTAGTGCACTATCCAAACGACTGATTCCAAGGGCACCCTTGTCAGGCTCACATGTGACCTCAATAGGATTTGACGGTACGCCCTCCACCAACCCTTTGTCCCGACCCATCCCTTTTAATCTTGACAGCAATGGCGTCGAAACGACATTCCTCCTCTCATCTAACACCCCAGACGCCATTATGGGCCTCGACCTTTTGAAACACTTCCATGCGACTATCAGATGCTCACCAGACGGAGTGCGTGTCATCCTGTATGACAACCCTTAACGCCATAGAGAGAACCCTTTTCAGCACATGTTTTCCATCTCTGAGACTGACACATCCCTACTGGACACTTTGCCATCACACTTATGGGCAAGGGCTGATTCAGACGTAGGACGAATGATGATTGACCCAGTACACGTAACAATACGACAGGACGCAACCCTACCGAAGGTACCGCAGTACAAAATATCGCCAGAGGGTGAGAAAGCACTAACAGAGATCATACACTCTTTGGTAGAGGCAGGGGTGGTAGAGGAAGTAGTGAGCAACATTTGTAACAGTCCCATACTACCGATTGTAAAGAGACAGGGAGAGGGAGATGGGAAAGCCTACCGCTTCATCATTGACCTGCGCGAGGTAAACAAAATCGTAGTACCACAATACCCAGTAGTTTCCGACATCACGACAATTTTGACTTTAATCCCCTCCACTGCCACCACCTTCACTGTGATCGACCTCAAGAACGCCTTCTTTTCCATACCTATACACGAGGACAGCCGCTATCTTTTGGATTTACCCTAAATTCCCGTTCGTATAGATTTTGTAGAGCACCTCAGGGGTACACTGAGAGCCCAAGTATCTATAGCCAGGCGCTTAAAAGACAGTTGGACGCCATACAATTGCCAGATGGAGTGGCACTAATACAATATGTAGACGACATCCTTCTAGCAGCAGACACCATACCAATAGCCGTCACAGCCACCATCAAACTACTCCATTTCCTTGCTGAGAATGGTCACAAGGTCTCCCGAAAGAAACTGCAGTTCTGTAAATCACAAGTGACCTATTTGGGTCACCTTTTATCAAAAGAAGGGAGAAAACTCACGCCTGACAGGATCCAGACAATTCTAGGCACCCCTGTCCCCAAAAATCAGAAGCAAGTCCGCTCTTTGATAGGCCTCACCTCGTTTTGCAGACAGTGGTTACCGAACTTTAGCCTCATTGTCAAACCCCTTCTCTCCCTCCTAGCTAAGGACATCCCCTCACCTCTCCCCTGGACCCCCGAATGCCAGACAGCCTTTAAAGAACTACGCAATACCCTTTGCTCAGCACCAGTCCTAGGAACCCCAGATTACTCCAAACCATTCTTCCTCTACACACACGAAAGGGAGGGATGTGCATTGTCTGTCCTAACACAATCAATTGGTCACAAACAACGCCCTTGTGCATATTTTTCTGCCACCCTCGATCCAGTAGCCAGAGCACTGCCAGCGTGCCTGCGCGCAGTGGCAGCTGCAGCAGTATCAATACGCCAGAGCGAAGGAATAGTGCTCTCCAATCCAGTCACTGTTTTAGTACCCCATGCAGTCGACACACTACTGAACCAGACCAAAACCCAACACTTGACTAGCGCCCGACTGACAGGATATGAGTTGACCCTGCTAGCACCGCACATTACCCTAAAGCGATGCACCACCCTCAATCCAGCCACGCTGTTACCCCTACCCGAGAACGATCCTAACGTGGCTCCACTACACGACTGTGTGACACTAACCGATGAACAAACAAAAAGTAGAGTAGACCTCAGAGACACCGCCTTTCTAGAGCCAGATGGAGAACTATGGGTGGATGGTTCGTGCATCAAACTCCCCGACGGCACCACCTCAGCTGCATACGCTGTCACCACAGCCCGAACCATTCTAGAAACAGCCCGTATTGCCCAACGTTCCGCCCAGGCAGCAGAACTCATTGCCCTCACACGAGCATGTATTTTAGCAGCTGGCACGACAGTTAACATATACACCGACAGCCAATACGCCTTCGGGCTGGTTCACCATTTCGGGATTCTATGGAAAGAAAGAGGGTTCCTGACTTCACACGGTACACCCATCCTGCATGGAGATTTAGTCTCCGCCTTGACGGAAGCAGTCCTCCTCCCCAAAAAGCTAGCTGTGATAAAATGCCAAGCACATAGGAAAGTGACAGATCTCATTGGACAGGGAAATGCGCTAGCAGACGTTACTGCCCGAGCCACAGCAGAAGACAGAACCATGACACGAATGTATGTGACCAGGTCACAAGCTGAACAATGGACTGATGCTAGGACCACTGTAAGGGACATACAGACTACAGGCACACAAGACGAATTGACCGAGTGGGAAAAGGTGGGACTAAAAGACGAGGAAAATTGCTGGAGAACTAAAGACGGAAATAAATGGCTGTTACCCAATGCCTACCTCATCCCCATATTGACCATGGCACATTTACCAGCACACATAGGCTCCACCCCCATGATTGAACTAATCACAAGAGTATGGCATAATGTCAAGATAACAGAATCTGCAAAGCGCCTAGTACAACAATGTATAGTATGCCTACAACACAACCCAGGGAAAGGGACAGTAGTACCACGGGGAGGGTTTGGAGTCCCTGATCACCCCTTTGAAGTCCTTCAAATGGATTACATCCAACTAGAGAGATGCCATGGTCTCAAATATGTCCTGGTGGTTGTGTGTGCTTTTAGCAAATGGGTGGAGGCATATCCCACCCGCGACAATACTGCCATAGCCACTGCAAAAGTATTGTTGAAAGAATTCTTCCCCGGTACGGCCTTTGCAGAATTTTATGGAGCGACAACGGCCCACACTTCGTAGCCGAAGTGATACAGAACATACTGAAAGGGTTGGGGGTAAAACAAAAATTCCATGCCGTCTTCCACCCCCAATCAGCGGGCCTGGTAGAGAGACACAATGCAACATTGAAACTAAAGCTAGCCAAAATAGTTGCCACAACCGGGTTGAAATGGCCCGACGCCCTTCCATTGGCATTGCTATCAATGCGCTCCACCCCGACCAAACACAGACTGACCCCGTATGAAGTGGTCTTCGGCAGGCCTATGAACATTTGGGCGGCACCAAGACCCACCTCCATTAACGATGTCCCGAACATATTAATGTCAGACTATCTGCATAAATTGACAAACGAGCTAACAATTATCCACCAACAGGTGCAGCAAGCCTTGCCTGAGGTATCCAGGGGCCCAGGACATGTGATAAAGCCTGGGGACTTCATCCTAGTTCGCAACTTCCAAAGAACGAAGAATCTGGAGTCCAGGTGGCGGGCCCCTGGCAAGTCTTGATCACCACTCGAACTGCCCTCCGAGTGGAAGGAAAAAGAAATTGGCTGCACGCCCACCACTGCAAGAAAGTCCCTCCAACGCTGGCAACCTGTGAAGAGGTGGAGGTGCAAGAGGAAGTACTCGCAAAAGACCGACCAGCTCTGAGTTGCTACCCACAAGAAGACACCCTCCAACTGTCTGAATTTCCCGACCCCACGGTGCCATCCAAGGAAGGGTACAACCTAAGATCGACAAAAAGGGGGAGCTCCAACAACCAGGCCACTAACTGAGTCAGAGTCTCAGATCGGTAGCACAGCCAAACAACGCTACCAGGAAAAACACCAGACAAAAGTCTGTGGTCCTAACAGTTGGTGAGCTCCTCGAAGATGATGGAAGAAACGGAACACCTGCAAAGCCACCGCAAAGCCACCAAGACTTTTGAACTGCACAGTACAAAGACAATTGCACTTGTAGCTGCATTTCTCACCTTCCTCCTACTAATGGTCACACTCTGGATCATTGAAGAGAATGCACCTGCATACAGAACATTGTCACCAACCATGCAACCAATCACAAAGAAAGAACACTACCTGGTATCACTACCGCCACATCTCCGAGAACGACGCAAAGAATTCTGGAATAATTCTTTCGTACAGATGCTGCACCAGCACAATCTTGCCACCAATGCCACTAACTGTTGGGTCTGTGGGCTGCTACCACATGCCACTGAACATTCCATCCCTTTCATCCCTTCACCCTTTTCTGTTCATGGATCTTGCCTTGCCTGGATGATGCTCCTACAAGAAAGTTACAAAGACAATGCCACTTCCGATGGGACAATCGCTCAGTTCTACAACGAGTTCTGGCTAAACCAAACAGGAAGAACAGCAGCTCCCTTTTGCCCTCACACCTCCAATACGACATTCCCAATGAATGTCCCCTCCAAAGAACGAGTGGAAATACAAGTGTTCAATAATCCTGTCAGAGCCACATTTTCCTACCTCAAGAAAAGAACTGCTGCAACACTGCCTGTGGCCCTATCTGTGGTGAACGTCTCTGGCCTTGTATGCATTGAAGGCCGTGGGACTAAGAATGTGGGTCACAGCACTTGTAACATTGTAAGGACTTTGAACACTGCCAACCCTCCAGCATTTGTTGCATCACCCAATATGTACTTTGTCTGTGGAACCAAAGCCTACACCTGGCTCCCAAGAAACTGGGGGGCACGTGCTACATCGCTTTTGTTTTGCCACCGACCTACACAGCCCCTGCAGAGCATCATCGAGAAAAGCGTTCTAAAGACACTGATCAAGCAGACTCTGCCGCATCACAGTTCGTTGACGCAGCAAAAGGGCTCGTCCCGCTATGGGGTCCGATGGCAAACAGCCGAGCCATCAGACGTCTGTCTCAAGCGGTAGAAACCGCCCTGAACGTCACAGCTGGCATCCTCACCAACAACACTGCCGAGCTTCAAGGCTGTCCGTCTGGTGGCCCTACAAAACCGCATGGTCCTGGACGTGGTACTAGCGGATCGTGGAGGAGCATGTCGCATCATTGGTGCCAGTTGCTGCATATACATCCCTGATAATTCACCCTCTGTCTATGAAGCAATCGAACATCTCCACAGACTGTCTTCAGAAATTCATCAAGGATCAGAGACTTGGACAATTGGAAGTTGGCTTTGGGGCATCTTGAAGGACTGGGGTTGGAAAATATCAATGTTTCTCTTGGTCCCAGTATTGGCAATATGTGGTTGCTGTTTGGGTGTACACTGTATACCACCTTTGTGTTCTCTTTGCATAAGTGCCTTGCGCCCTAAGAATATGGACACTCAGTTAACAAAAATGAGAGTAATGTATGAACAAGAAATACAGGACATTATGGAGATCGAAATAGACTGACGAGATGGCTAGTTATGTTCAAAGGGGCGACTGTTAAGAACAAAACGACAATCATGAACATTCTGCGCCATCTTGTCTGATGAAAGTTCCTACGTGCACATAAACTACAGTCATTCTGATTGACCACAGCCATTTTGTACTCTGTTGGTCACCTTCATTTCACCCTGTCCTCTAGCAGCCTTCTGACTCTCTGACCAAACCTGATATGTGTGCTGGGGGCTAT
This sequence comes from Calotriton arnoldi, assembly GCA_963921515.1. NCBI lineage: Eukaryota > Metazoa > Chordata > Amphibia > Caudata > Salamandridae > Calotriton > Calotriton arnoldi. The sequence continues at coordinate 665,878 of CAWUFW010008631.1, read as the reverse complement.
AAACTATTTCCACGACAAACATCATCACCACCTGCTGCCTCAAACTCGTCTTTCCTCTCATCCCTGCACAAACAGGTTACAAATACCAAACAGACTCTTGCAAGCATGGTTTATTGCACTGCACACAGCAAGACTTGTTTTTGCCAACAATGGGACCTGTTTTTATCAACAGAACGGACTCTTAGATCTGGCCGGTCTCACTTGTGTTTAGACCCTGAAGCAAGGTCCAGCTGCAATTAAATTGTCTGTTTTTGACCTGGGCGGGAGGAGAGTTAATGTTGGGCTTGTGTAACCATGTTGATGAAACAATGTTGGGCTTGTGTAACCATGCTGATGAAACAATGTCGGGCTTGTGTGACAACCTGCCCGGGACGGAGACTCCAAGCTTGTAACCATGATAAATGAAACAAATACATTGTGTAAAACCTGTATAAAAGGAAGAGCCAAAAGCATTGCCAGTAGAACACCTCCCTGAAGACATCCTGGTGTCAGCAGTTGACGTGGTCTCCTCTAAGAGTAATAAACCTTTTTCTTGCCTTCCAGCTTCCAGCGCCTGCCTCGTTATTTTAGATAGCGAATCCAAAGTGGATTAAAGGTGACCTTGCGCCGGGCAGCATTGGGGATCTCAGGAGACTCGCTGCTTTTCACAAAACCATGGACGAATGCAATTCACCCATAATCAAATTAATTGATTCTGACCACAAAATAACTTTACAGTGGATAGAAATCACCCCATTGCTCGTCGAAATGTGTCCTGGACAAATAGGGAGAACCAATTGATATCATGTTATGTTATGTTATTGACTATTTCTAGAGCGCACGATTACCGGGTAGGTCTCTTGGCGCTAGGTACTGGAATGTCATAAGTCCTTATTACTGGTAAGTCTGTATAAACAACCAAGTCTTCAGGAGTTGCCTAAATTTGGTGTAGTCAGAAGACTGCCTAATTTCCAAGGGGAGTGTATTCCATGCACGTGGAACCGCAACAGAGAACCTGCAGCCTCCAATCCTGTGTTTCTTATAAGTGGGGGTAACCAGGTAGTGTAGGTGGCTTGATCTCAGTTCTCTTGTCGGACGGTATTTTACAATTCGAGCTTTTACGAAGCCCGGGCAGCTCAAATGCAGTGCCTTGAACACCGTGCAGCATGCCTTAAATCTGCATCTTTGCGCTAACCCTGGGCGGAGCTGGTGGAGCGGGACTACGCGGAGGTCCACGGAGTTGGGGACAGACTCCGTGGAACTCCGCTCCGCCACCCGCCTCCCCCCCCTATTAAGAATGAATTTAAACTACATTTAAGGTAAAAGAATAAAGCCTTACCTGCGGCGTCCCCGGGCTGCCGTCCTACACTTCATTGCCGCCTCAAGGTGATCTGAGCATGCGCGCGCGCCCGCGCATGCGCATTTCTCGCAAGGAATGCGCATGCGTGGGCTCGCGCGCATGCGCAGATCACCTTGAGACGGCGATGAAGAGAAGGACGGCAGCCCGGGGGCGCCTCAATTAAGGTAAGTCTTTATTCTTTTACCTTAAATGTAGTTTAAATTAATTCTTAATAAGGGGGGTGGAGGCGGGGGCTGGTCAACTCCGCTCCGCTGCGGAGTGTGCGGGGATTTGCCTACTCCGCGTTCTCCGCGGAACGCGGAGTAGGCAGATCTCCGCACACTTCGCGGGCGGAGCGGAGCTCTCCGCCCATGGTTACTTTGTGCCACAGGCAGCCAGTGGAGGTCCTTTGTCACCCGCGAGATAGAGCCCCCTCTGGGCAGGTGAACTATCAGCCTTGCAGCCTAGTTTTGGATTAACTGAAGCTTACGCAAGAGGGATTTCGGGAGGTCCAGATTGAGAGAGTTTGCGTAATCAATTGTGGACATAACCAAAGCCATGATAACTTTGATCAGGGCCTTCCTGGTAAGACATTTCCTAATCTTTTTTATCCGACGCAGTTGCAGGAAACAGGCCAAGGTCACTGCACTGACCTGCTGTTTACATGAGAGCCCTCATCAATGAGCACCCCCAAGCTTTTTACTGCCCTTTTCGGAGTGGGAGGGGAACCCATCTCACTTGGCCACCACACAGGGTTCCAACAAGCAGTTCTATTCTTGGTAAGGACTAGCTCGGTTTTATCCGAGTTAAGTTTCAGATGGTTATCATTCATCCAACCCCGGATAAATAGCATGGTGTTTTGAAAGTGCTGCCTAGCTGCAACGCTATCATTGATCGCAAACAGCAGTTGCATATCATCAGCGTAATTGAAGACGTTCACTCCCATCATCTTAAGGGATCTGACCAAAGGTTGAATATAGATATTGAATAAGTGGGGGGAAAGAGAGGACCCCTGGGGCACTCCACAGCTCACCTTAACCTCTGTAGAGGAATAAGGGAAGCGTCTAACCGATTGGGATCTATCCTTCAAAAACGATATCATCCAGTTCAACGCTGCGCCCCGTAGCCCCGCTGCCCTGACACGGTCAGCCAACAAAGTGTGGTCCACCGTGTCAAAGGCCGCCGACAGGTCTAGTAGCACCAGAGCTTGAGTGTTCCCCTTATCCACTTCTCTGCGCATCTCGTCCATCACCGACGTGACCACTGCTTCAGTGGAGTGTGCTGGTCGGAACCCCGCCTGACACGGGTCCAAAAACTCCGACTTCTCTATAAAAGAACAGAGATGGTGGGCAACATGGGCCTCCAAGATTTTAGCTTAATACGGGAGTAGGGACACAGGACGAAAGTTCTTCATATCTGAAGGGTCTGCCCCCATTTTCTTAAGGAGGGGTACGATAACTGCTTTTTTGAAAGATTTAGGTACCAGGCCCGAGTCAATAGAGTAGTTAAGAAATTGTAGGATACTGTCTCCACAAGAGGATGCTACCTCTCTTAGGACCATCGGGGGGCAGATGTCGTTAGGCGCTGACTTGACTTTCATCATTAACTCCATAAGATTGTCTTGCGAAACATTAGGAAGATGCGAGAGCGTGTGGCTATTCATGTCTCCTGCTGATGAGTAGGTAGCGGAAGAGCCCAAGGGGATGCTCTTTTTTATTGCCGCAATCTTATTCACAAAAAAGGCGTTGAGAGTGTCACACAAACTCTGTGAGGGTGTGACAGGAAGAGTCACCCTGTCTAGATTAGATAGTTCATTAACGATCTTAAAAATTTCCTAGGATTTATTGGGTGCCTTCAAGATTTCACTCGTGAAGTAGCTTACTTTGGTTTACCTTACGAGTGACTTATACAGTTTGAGTTGTTGGAGATATCTGGTTCTCAGATTTGGCGAATATTCCGACCGCCATTTCCTTTCTGCGCGTCGGAGGTTGAGTTTCACCATTCTCAGATCTGCAGAGAACCATTTATTGGCCACATGGCTTCTCGTCTTGCTGGAGCTATGACTACGGGCATGGATGTCACTAGCCCCCTTCAGCCAGTTAAAAACATTTTGCTCGTAACCGTCAATATCCTCCACAGGAGCCGGCGCAAATTTCCCCAGGTCCCCACAGAAATACGTGAGGTTAACCCGAGCCCAGTTCCTAAATGAGATCGCCGGTCCACTTGGAGGGCTTATCTCCTTTGGCCTAGCTACCGAAAAGGAGATCAGATGATGGTCTGACCACCCACATGGGACTATGCTCAAGTTCTGCACCGGAAGTTTCGAAGTCCAGATTTGATCCAAAATGTGGCCTTTAATGTGAGTTGAGGAATTCACTAATTGTACCAGGATCAATTCGCTTAAGGCAGCTGTGAAGTCCAAGGCTTGAGGCTCCCCGTCTTCATCATTTGCCCAATAATTTAAGTCTCCAATCAAGAGAACATTGGCATGATCTACTACTAAAGGGGCTATGGCTTCAGCGGAAGCCTGGGCGAACTCCTGCATGTAGTAAGGAGGCCTATAAACCAAGACGCACACAAAAGCCTCAGTAGCGGATTTCAAAAGGATCACTAACGTTTCTACCGCTGGTAACTCCAGCGAGGGCGGCTTGGTAAATTGAACGGATTTTTTAATTATGGCTGCGACACCCCCACCTTTCTTCCCTGTCTCCCTGTTAGCTGCCAATATATAGTACTCACTACAGAGTGCTGCCAGTATATCAGGGGATGATTCCTCCGTGAGCCACGTCTCCGTTAGTAGCAACAAATCTGGAGACTCAGACTCCAGTAGATGGAAAATTTCATCTTGGTGCTTAGCCAAAGAGCATGTATTTAGATAGATAACCTCGGTGTCGGTCCGCTCTCTCTCTTCCACTAAGGGGGTAACGCTCATCACCCTGTGATCCGTGTGAAGGCTGCTCTGGCGACCGCCCTCTAGGTCTTCCTTTCTGGGGGAACTCAATAGCCCTGCTTCCTTCAGGGAGGTCATGAGCGTTCTAGGGACGCTGTGAGACTCCCTGTTCAGCGCCAGCAGATCTTTCCTATCATAGGAGATGAAAGGGACATAGTAACTGGCCCCTGGCCCCGGTCGGCCGCGGACGGCCGCAGACGGGCTTGCCTTGGCGCACCTTTGGCGTGCCGCCGGCTCTGTCGCGCCATGCGTGCACTTTTAAAGGCAGAAAGCTGCCCTCTCCACGGCCCCTGACCAACCGGGTAGCTGATTGGTCCCCCAACAGCCAATCAGCTCCTAGTGAGCCCCGCTGAAGGCTGACGCGCTTTCCTACACCGAGCGAAGCTACGGTGACTCGTAACAGGTATACAAATTCAGATTCATTAAAACAGAACAGCGTGCAAGAAGTTATTTAGCAGAACAGTGCCAGGTTAAAAACAAACAAATCTCATTACCGGCGAGGTCGCGCCATGCGTGCACTTTTAAAGGCAGAAACCTGCCCTCTCCCCAGCCCCTGACCAACTGGGTAGCTGATTGGTCGCCCAATAGCCAATCAGTGCCTAGTTAGCCCCGCTGAAGGCTGACACGCTTTCCTACACCGAGCGAAGCTACGGTGACTCGTACCAGGTATACAAATTCAGATTCATTAAAACAGAACAGCGAGCAAGAAGTTATTTAGCAGAACAGTGCCAAGTTAAAAACAAACAAATCTCATTACCGGCGAGGTCACGCCATGCGTGCACTTTTAAAGGCAGAAACCTGCCCTCTCCCCGGCCCCTGACCAACCGGGTAGCTGATTGGTCCCCCAACAGCCAATCAGCGCCTAGTGAGCCCCGCTGAAGGCTGACGCGCTTTCCTACACCGAGCGAAGCTACGGTGACTCGTAATAGGTATACAAATTCAGATTCATTAAAACAGAACAGCGTGCAAGAAGATATTTAGCAGAACAGTGCCAGGTTAAAAACAAACACATCTCATTACCACCTCATTTGAAAATGAGTCAATTCATGACAAACATGAATCAAATCTTGAAACGAATGTGATTCTGGAATAAAAGTGAATACATTTGCAATTTCTAAAAAAAATAACTTAGGGGTTGGAAACATTGATTAGTGATAAAAGCAGAGTCGAAATTTAGAAGAAATATTTACCAAAACTGGCTGTGTGGTGAATCGGAGGCTATTAGGATTTTTAATCCCTTTCCGATTGTCATTGGTCAAGAGGCGAAATTTAAAATATGGAGGACTGGACATGATAGGTTCCTTCTCCAATTCGTTTTCTTGGCATATCCCACCACAGGAGATCGTGGCGCAAGGCCACTGAGAGGGCCTTGTTGCTCTATCGTATCGCACCACAAGAGATCGTGGGGCAAGGCCACTGAGTCGGCCTCGTTGCTTTATCGTATCCCACCACAGGAGATCGTGGCATAAGGCCATTGAGAGGGTCTCATTGCTCGATCATATCCCACCACAGGAGATCGTGGCTCGAGCCCTCAGAGAGGGCCTCTTTGCTCTATCATATCCCACCACAGGAGATCAAGGCACAAGGCCGCTGAGAGGGCCTCGTTGCTCTGTCGTATCCCACCACAGGAGATCGTGGCACAAGGCCATTGAGAGGGTCTTGTTGCTCGATCATATCCCACCGCAGGAGATCATGGCGCAATGCCTCTGAGTGGGCCTCGTTGCTCTATCATATCCCACCACAGGAGATCGTGGTGCAAGGCCTCTGAGTGGGCCTCGTTGCACTGTCGTATCCCACCACAGGAGATCGTGGCACAAGGCCACTGAGAGGGTCTCGTTGCTAGATCATATCCCACCGCAGGAGACTGTGGCACAAAGCCTCTGAGTGGGCCTTGTTGCTCTATCATATCCCACCACAGGAGATCGTGGTGCAAGGCCTCTCAGTGGGCCTCGTTGCTCTATCATATCCCACCACAGGGGATCGTGGCGCAAGGCCGCTGAGTGGGCCTCGTTGCTCTATCATATCCCACCACAGGAGATCGTGGTGCAAGGCCGCTGAGAGGGCCTCGTTGCTCTATCATATCCCACCGCAGGAGATCATGGCGCAGACCACTGAGAGTGCCTCATTGCTCCGTCATATCCCATCACAGGAGATCGTGACACAAGGTCACTGAGAGGGCCTCGTTGCTCTGTCATATCCCACCGCAGGAGATCGCGGCGCAAGGCCTCTGAGTGGGCCTCATTGCTCTGTCATATACTGCCACGGAAGTTCGAAGCACAGGCCACTGAGTGGGCCTCGTTGCTCTATCATATCCCACCACAGAAGATCGTGGCGCAAGGACCCTGAGAGGGCCTGTTTGCTCTGTCATATCAACAGGAGATCGTGGCACAGGCCACTGAGTGGGCCTCGTTGCTCTATCGTATCCCACCACAGAAGATCTTGCCCAATGCTCCTGAGTGAGCCTCGTTGCTCTATCATTTCCCACCACAGGAGATCGTGGCGCAAGGCCACCGAGAGGGCCTCGCTGCTCTATCATATCCCACCACAGGAGACCGTGGCGCAAGGCCACTGAGAGGGCCTCGTTGCTCTGTCACATCCCACCACAGGAGATCGTGGCGCAGGCCACTGAGTGGGCCTCGTTGCTCTATCATATCCCAACACAGGAGATCGTGGCACAAGTCCATCGAGTGGGCCTCGTTGCTCTATCATATCCCAACACAAGAGATCGTGGCGCAAGGCCACTGAGAGGGCCTCATTGCTCTGTCATATACCGCCATGGAAGATCGAGGCGCAGGCCACTGAGTGGGCCTCGTTGCTCTATCATATCAACAGGAGATCGTGACGCAGGCCACTGAGAGGGCCTCGTCGCTCTATCATATCCCACCGCAGGAGATCGTGGCACAAGGCCTCTGAGTGGGCCTTGTTGCTCTACCGTATCCCACCACAGGAGATCTTGCGCAATGCTGCTGAGTGAGCCTCGTTGCTCTATCATTTCCCACCACAGGAGACCGTGGCGCAAGGCCACTGAGAGAGCCTCGTTGCTCTGTCATATACCGCCACGGAAGATCGAGGCGCAGGCCACTGAGTGGGCCTCGTTGTTCTATCATATCCCACCACAGGAGATTGTGGTGCAAGGCCGCTGAGAGGGCCTGTTTGCTCTGTCATATCAACAGGAGATCGTGACGCAGGCCACTGAGAGGGCCTCGTTGCTTTATCATATCCCACCACAGGAGATCGTGACGCAAGGCCACTGAGAGGGCCTCGTTGCTCTGTCATATACCGCCACAGGAGATCGTGGCACAGGCCACTGAGAGGGCCTCGTTGCTCTGTCATATACCGCCACAAGAGATCGTGGCACAGGCCACTGAGAGGGCCTCGTTGCTCTGTCATATACCGCCACAGGAGATCGTGGCACAGGCCACTCAGAGGGCCTTGTTGCTCTGTCATATACCACCACAGGAGATCGTGGCACAGGCCACTGAGAGGGCCTCGTTGCTCTGTCATATACCGCCACAGGAGATCGTGGCACAGGCCACTGAGAGGGCCTCGTTGCTCTGTCATATACCACCACAGGAGATCGTGGCACAGGCCACTGAGAGGGCCTCGTTGCTCTATCATATCCCAACACAGGAGATCGTGGCGCGAGGCCACTGTGAGGGACTCTTTGCTCCGTCATATCCCACCACAGGAGATCACAGTGCAAGGTCTCTGAGAGGGCCTCGCTGCTTTATCAGACCCACAGACAGACTACTGTTTGCTGCAACTACTTTTCCAGAACCACCACTTAACCTCGGTCTTCAGCTGGTCGTAGGCACAGCTTACTCGCCATCTTTTATTTACTGTTAGGCCGTCACCTGGTTTCTACTCCTCCTTCTCTGGCCTTTTATCTCATCATCACCCAGCTCTCACGCTGCTGTCGCCTCCTCTCGGTTTGCTCGGTCTGATAAGCGGCTGTGTTGTTTGGTTTACATTGATTTGGCATTCCTTTTCCATAAATCATTCACACCTTCTGCCCGCTCGGATCCACGCTCCAGCAGGAACCAGCTTGTCACTCTCAATAAAGGAACGAGGCACCCGGAGGAGTGACAAACATAGGAAGTAATTAAGCAGAGTTAATTTCAATTATGTCTGACGACAGCGTTGTGTCAGATTAAGTGAGTCTGAGTTGGATACATTGTTTATTAATCATGGTAAGTTGGGGGATGTCTTTATTGTCCTGCCGCCTGTTTCCTCGATGTGACAACGGGTTCTCAGATGCTAACAAAATGATCCCCTGCACAGCACAGAGCCATCCCCACCCCCCTTCCCACCCAGGGCATTTTATCAGCCGATTAAAGCCCAAAAATGAACATGAACTAAAAGGGTCCGGATGGTCATAGAAGGATAGAAGAATTAGTGCTATCTTCAGTGGTTCCAAACAAAACTTAAAGATAAGAACAGAAATAAAATGTGTTTACAGTCAAATACTACACTACCTCGTTTTGGTGAGGACAGAAAAATAATGAATACCAGCTTTATGTCCTATGGTTTCTGGCTTTCCATTTTCGGTGAATTTCCCCAAAAATACTAGTTCTTTTATAGAATACTAGGATTGGTATTAATAAAATGAATGTTGTCAAAAGTCACCACATAATTCCTGATGGTTTTCTTTTTACAATTAAAAAGGAACGGGAAGTCTCGCTTTAGTCTGCTTTCTATGTCTGCCGTGCAAGAAGAAGAAGTGGGGGGGGGGGGTGTAAACCTACTATTGGGTCAAAGGAAAACACCATAAACGAAAGGAAGAGACGCAAAACAATTCTGCCTCATGGTTTGTAAGGTGACCGTGAAGCAGAAAGAAGAGGAGCTGTTTAACATCTCTATGACTAACTGACGTCATGCATACCCACTCTAATCGTTGACCAGTCCTCTGCCCGGGAGGCCTCTCAGCCCTTGCACTTTGATGGGTGCCCAGCCCTGCAGGGGGTCCTTTGAATCAAATCACGGAGGAAATGGCCGGGATGCCTTGGTGACGATCCGCTCTGCAGGTGCCCCAGAGCCCGTCAGCCTTCCAGCATTCATTTTTAAGGAGGCAATTGAAAAATAGGCGACCTATTTGACCCCCTGTTCAACATCTGCTGGAGAGCTGGCGGGGATCCCCCCTTATCCAGTGGTGGCTGGTGACATTAGAAAGTGGTGGGGCGTAAAAGTCGCGGTCGAGCCTATCATAAGGCAGGATCGGGAGGAATCTTTTTTTGAAAAAAAAGAGTGTGCAAATCATTGCTTTATAATATTACCAGTAGAACTGCATGATATGAAAATGAGGTGGCCATTTCAATGGAAATGTGCTATATGTGAATGAAGTGCGCTACCGTGCCATTTTTTAGTAATATATTTGTGACAGTGTGCCTCTCAATGAGCCACCTCCAGTTACATACTACACCCTTCCCAAGTTCCTGATGGACGGATCTATCTCATTTGTGCCACTTGTGCTTTGTGCTACCTTTGCAATTTTCACAAGACCTATGAGTTCACTGATGCAACAATGATGGCAGCACCCCCACTCTGACAATTGTTGCAGCACCACTACAGCATTAAATTATGGCACACCAGATCCATTGACCTTGACCCAATGCACTTCCATTGTGGGCCTGATGATACTGATGGTAAGTGCTGCACTTTTTTAACAGCATCCTCAGACCAAGAATGGAAGCTGCACATTTGCTGTTCATTTAAGTGGGGAAATTGCATTTCACTGCAGAGTTCTCATCTTCCCTGTGTTGTCGCAACTGCAGTGTACAGGAGGTGCATTGTGGACAGGGAATGCATTTTGAATGCAAGGCACTTTCAAGGCAGGAAATGTGATCTGGACATCACCAGTTAAGCTAACATTTTAGGGCCAGGTTTAGCATCCCTTCTGCTACTTTCAAGCAATTATAGAATGCCTTATAAAAACAGAACATATATCCTATTTTTAGAAGGTGTTCTATTATTACTTGTAAGTTGCAGAAGGAATGCTGAACCCGCAATCACTAGGACTGCTGCAGTGGCAGTGCCAGAACCAAAATACAGTTTGTTGCCACTGCACTGGCATCCTACACAACTACTAGAGTTATACAAACAATGACTGTGGATTCTGTGTGGTGCAAATCAAGACTCACTGCAGATCTGCTAAACCTCAGATCAGCATTACAAGATCAGAGGGTGCATCAAAGGTAAGGCTGAGATTTCCTTCCCCAAAATATACAGACTATAACCTGAGGCCATCATGATTCCCACCACTGTATCTACTAACCCAGATACATCATCTGTTTCCAGACCCCTCTTTATATGTCCTGATGAATGGTTTTATTGCTCGCATTTTAAGTGCCTGCTTTCAGTAAACCACTGTTTTATTCGGGCAGCAAAAGCCATTTGTCAGTACATAAACAAGGAGACCATGAACATTGGGCTGTAAAGTTCAGTGAAGAACGTTCCAGCATTGCTTTCCTTCTGATGAACTTGTAACCATAAGGGTTCGAGAGAGTTCACAAAACTTTATTGAAATGAACTCTTAAAGTGACAAATGCAGCCCTGCACAAACAGCACTTTACTTTTAATGTAATGTGAGGTACTGGAGGGCTTAATTAGCTCCAGTGAGTGCACTGAAGCGAGACTCAAGACACAGACGGACAGTATGAAGCAGGTAAAAGAGTGAACATGCATGTCCGCTGACCATGTCACGTCTGCGCTATGTAGGGTTTTACACCTGTGCTTCAAATCGGGCGGCTTTTAAGCACTACACAGTAATGTTCCTGTGGCCGTGGTTTGACTCAACAGGAAATAAACAGCCCTACGCACATCTGCTCCCAAGACTTTCTCTCCCAAGGGACGCCTACGATGATGTTTCTTCGAATGTACATTAGTTTACAGGCTTTTACACACATCAGAAGTGAGGCAATACATTCTGTACTCGTAGGTGATGTCATGTGATTTGAAAGAGCAATGATTTAAAAAGATTCCACCAACTCTAACAACTCTAACAATGCTACTACCACACCAAGCTATTCTGCAAAACCTGTAAGCCAATCATATGCTCACAAGGCTAAAACATTGTGTGCGACAGGTGACTTCAGCCACTTTTTATATTTATAATAACACCCTTTGTCAAACACATGGGCAACAAAAGGTCAACTGCATAGTTCAGTAAATGCATCGACCACAGTGAAGGAGGTTCAAGGCTTCTTAAGGTCCAAAAATGTTTGCAGAGGTTTCATCGATCATTTTTCAGCAACACCGAAACATAGAGATACTTTTCATTGGACACAGTAAGTGAAGAGGTTCTCTAGTTACTAATTACAAAATGCGTAACAGCTCTTATTCTGCAGCACTCAAATACATATGCCTTGCATTTTTTGAATAGACCCCGATGCTTCGCAGGTCACTGCACTCAATGGTCTTGATTTCACAGAAACTACCCCCGACAGAATCTCAATAAAGTGGTGTTAGAAGAATGGAGCATTACTTAAGAGGAGCCCTCCATACTGTGACAATCGAGGCTGACTATTACAGCTTTTAGAGTCAGTCAGGGATTTGTAGCCAGGTATGTGAGGAGTTCACCATTTCTTAGTGACTATCATTTTGGAATCTTGTATCAATCTGGACAAGGCACGAAAAAAACAATGTTTGGCTGCTGTACAGGTAAATAAGATTCAGCGACAGACCATTCATCTGATACTCCTCAAAAGGAAGGACGTACCAGAAATGACTTGACCTCACGAGCAACATGACCAAATAAAACAATTAAGGTTACAAGAGAAGGAAATTGCGCACAAGACAACCAGTGTTGCAATAACAGGATATTGTGCAAAGCCTCCATACCTGAGGCTCTCCTGAGTTCGAGATATAGAAGAAGGCCACAAAAACGTGCAAGCGTACATTACACCGACCTCCTCAGTCAATACAGAGACAAGGGCTCTGCAAAATGTACGTTCATTTTCGTATTGTTCATCCAATGAAAAGCACACCACAAGGAACACACAATACAATTTAACTACCGATTCAAAAATTGTGCCACCATACAGCGCAACCAAGCTTATAACACTAAGTGGAAATGAAAAAATGCAGGACAAAATTAACACTGCATTACGGTCTCTCTCTTGGCAGGAAAGTTTCGTAGGTTTCTGACAGCAGTGAGACCCGGGGGAGTTTTGAAATAAAAAAAAAGAAAATCCTACCTAAGCAGGTCCGCCGTCCGCGCCGCCTCGGGTCCGACTCCGTTTGCGCCTAAAGCCCCTCTCAGCCAATCCTGGCGCTGCTGGCAGCGCCAGGATTGGCTTAGGGCACGGTTACCTCTCACCCGCCTGCCCATTAGGAGACCGAGGTTTGAGCCTTTGCTCAACCCTCGCTCTTCTAATGGGCATGCGCAAGCCAGTGCAAACAAGTGCGCATGACTGGGCACTGCCCGAAAATTCGCTGCCCTTCCCCACTCATGCGCACTTGTGCTGCTGCCTGCTGCCCCTGGTCCCTCTGACAATCATGTCAGTCAACATGACGCAGGACCGCCCACCCCCTTCAGACTCTGAAGGGGGTGGGCGGTCCGACGTCATGCTGACTGACATGATTGTCAGTTCTCCCTCGGCGTCTTTGAACTTAAGTAAACTGATTCAGTTTACTTAGGTTCAAAGACGCCGAGGGAGCTGCGGGCGGGGGGGCTACGCCCCAACGCCCCAATGGACGCACCGCCCCTGCCCTTATCCCAATTCATAAGATGGGCGCTCTGGATAAGCTTGAACATTTTAGACTCATTGACCTTTTGGATGTGGAGGGGAAAAGGTATGCGAAAATTCTCCATAAGGAATTGGAGGCCTGGGCACAACACAACAATGTAATTCCCATTACACAGACTGGATTTCAAAAGGGGCAGGGCCCCGAGATTAATCTACTGTGTATGTCGGTATTAATCAATAATGGGACAAAAGGGGGAGGGCTGGGCAGCTCGATGGTGCAATTATTGATTTCGCAACAGCCTTTGACAAAGTAGACAGAAGCCTGCTGTGGGCCAAACTGACCGCACGGGGTATTCCATCACGTCTACTGATAGCTCTCAGGAATCTTTATACAAACACATGGGTCAGTCAGTCAAAGAAAGCTTTATTCGACTGTTTTTTAACAATCATAAAAGCACATAAAATAGACCATTTTTACATTGAATTTCATAAGTTAAAAACAGTAAACAAAAACAAGTTTGGAATTTAAGAATAAAAATACATGACTATAATAAAAACCATCTAAAAAGAAGGGGGGGGTTCCCATACAGTTAAAGTTCATCAATTATAAAACTTTTCCTCAGGTGGAGTACTCTCTTCAAAAACATAGCTAGCCTGCATGCTATGTGTTCGTTCTTCAGGAACTGAAGTTTGATTAGTGCTGGGCAACATTGCCTCAACCCCTGAGATTTTAAAAGTGGAATTAACCACACTTTCCTTAGTTCTGAATAAAATTTACAGAAAAAAAGTAAATGAATAGTGGATTGGGCAGTATGAGTGTCACAAGGACACAGTTGCAGCAATCGAGACCAGTCATTCATTTTAGGAAAGGTCACAAGTCTATGGACAATATTAAGCCTAAGCCTGGTCAATAACAATCTATCAAAAACGCCAGGTACAAATGTCAAGTATGGCTCCATTCCTATGGTAGTTGATATTAACTGGAGTTGGTTAACGCTGGACTTTAAAAGTTCCCCTGCCGTTCTTACTGTGTCCAGCAACCGAAGACCCTCCTTTTTTAGGACCTTTCTAGGGATCGCCTGCATGGACCTTGGGTCGGTGAAATATTCTAAATGACCTAAGTCATTCATAAAATCACGAACAAACCTAACCCAAGGAATCTTTAAAGCCCCATCCAATTTAAGACTATCCTGCAAAATCTTCCTGTTTAGCTGGGTCTGCTCCTTTGACCAGATACTATGCCACAATAGTATCGGTTCCATTTTAATAAAATCAGAGATAAAAGGGAGACCCAACTCCTCATGACAAACATAGGAAGATGTGCTGGGTGGGACGGATAAAATATATCTTAAAAAGGAGTTTTCAACAAGTTGAAGCGAGAGAGTGTTAACAAAACCCCACACCCCAGCTCCATACATAGCAGAGGTAATGCACTTGGCTTTATAGATTTGTAGGAGCTCCCCTGGGGGTTTCCTGCGTAATTTCTTTGAAAAAGTTGCAAGGGCAGTGGATGACCGAACGAACGCCAGTTTTTTAGTGGATATTGTTTGGGCCCATGAATCTTTGTGGTTAAATAATACACCAAGGTATTAGAAGCTCTTAGTCGAGGCTAGCTTCTGACCATCCACAAATATGTCTTTTGACCTCTGACTCCCTTGGCCACATCTCATTACATAAGTCTTTGATATGTTAATACTAAGACCAAGGTCCTTCATAAAGACAAAAAAACTGTCAAGGACCCTCCGGAGACCAATTTGCGTGTGTGCCATTAAAACTGCGTCATCCGCATAAAGGAGAGCAGGTATGGATCGGCCACCAACTTGAGGAAAATCTTGTCCACTCCTAAGTAATACTTCACCCAATCCATTAATATAAAGGTTAAAAAGAAAGGGGGCCAGCACGCAACCTTGCCTAACCCCCTCCTAATGGGAAATGCAGCTGTACGCTCCCCACCTATGCCAAAACGCACACTGGCTGAAGCGCCACTATAAAGGCGCCTAAGAAAAGCGATAATATGTGGGTCAACCCTCAAAGCCTCGAGGACCTCCCATAATCTATCATGCCTAACGGAATCGAAAGCCGCAGTAAGGGCCACGAATACCAGGTACAATCTGCCCTTTTTCGCCCTTGTATATTTCCCTACTAGAATAGCCACATTTAAACATTGCTCCATTGTACCCAGCCCCTCGCGGAAACCATACTGCAGGTCTGATAAGACCTGAGTATCTTCTGCCCAATCTTGCAGACGCTCCAAGATCACACGCCAGGCCACTTTTACCATGGAATCAAGTAATGAAATTGGTCTATAACAACCGGGGTCTTGGCGGTCCCCTTTTTTGAAAATTGGGACGATAATAGACTCCGCCCATGTCTTAGGTATTCGGGCTTGGCAACTAGCATTAATAACCTGGGTTATGATGGGCCCCCAGAGAGTGATGTTGGACTTAAACAGGTCCACTGGGACACCGTCTGGACCGGGGGCCTTACCAACCTGGCTTAATGCAAGGGCTATGTTCACTTCCTCTAAGGTGAACTTCAAATCTACATTATCATGAGTTCTCACTATTCTATCGCTTCCTGACAAGGTAGAGTTACCTGGGCCGTTGTATACCTTTGAGAAATGCTTAATCCAAACCTCTTCGGAGATAGCAATTTCTATCGAGGGGCCATCTCCAGGAGTTAAAAACGGGGCCTTCACTGCCCTCCAGAATGCGGCACTGTCTTTCAATTGTGCTGCAGAGTGAAGGGATTCCCAAGCTTCATCTCTCATGGCACTCTTTCTTTCTTTAACAGCCTGCCTGTACTCCAGTCTTGCCAGCCTGACATTATTCAGGATTCTGGGTTGCCTATGTAACTCAAGCTTCAAGTTAGAATACGCTCACGTACACCTTGTATTAAACCAGCCCGGATCTTTGGCTTTGTTACGTTGTTGGGCAGATAATAATTTCATGACCTCGTCAGATATTTCAGTAAAAGACGCTAAAATAGTATTGTGGGAGGCTAATTCACACAGGCAAGTATCAATGGCAGATTTACAATTTGTCACTAATCGTTTTGTCACTGCCACAGGATCCACTTTCGACCATTTTAGGGTATATCCATTAGTCTTGTCAAGTTTAATCTCACCTATAACCTGCGTGACATTATTAATCCTTTTTGGCCTATACAATGACATTTTAAGCGTTAGACATAGAGGGAAATGGTCACTCAGGGAATTATCTCCAACCTTAAAGAAAAGCAATCTAGATGCATGATTACATGAAGCTAAGATGTAATCTATAGTTGAGGCTAAACCCCTTCCATTAAAAGTGTGAGGCATCAGAACAGGTGTTGACAATAATTCATTCACAAAACCCAATTCAGTACGAACAAGCAGCTCATTGAACAACTCCCCCACCATTGAGTGACAAAAATGAGTATGGCACAAACCTTCTTCATACATAAGACCGCAAATTCTGCTATCCTCGAAAGGGCACATTGCACAGTTAAAGTCTCCAACCAAGATTATCATAACATCTTTTAGGCTATCATTACAAATGGAGTTCAGATCGCCACCTAAGTTTTTTAACACCTGGCATAGTTCACCTGGTGCAATATTGTTATAGAAGTTAGCCAATACCATACAATAATTAGCACTAAAAAACAGTTTGACTATCTGATAATATCTATCCCCCAAATATGACTCTATTTTGTTTATTGCCAGCTTATTAGAGATATACGTGCAAAGACCACCCTTTGGTCTGCCCCCTAAACCGTTTACTGCTTGGGTATCAAAGGTTTTAAAGCCGTTGATGTGAGTTGGTTCTCTGGACCAGGTTTCCTGCAAACATAATATGTCACAACTCAGAATATAATCACACCAGACTGGATTGTTTATCTTTGAACGCAGTCCTGAAATATTCCAGGAAATGACATTACAGGGAAGCCAGTCAAGGTTGGGAGGGGGGCAGGTTGGAACAAGCCTAGAGCTATTAAGGTTAACAACGCAGGTTGACACTGATGGTTGTGCAGGATAATTACAGGGTGAATGCAAAGGAGCCGCACTCCCTGTAGTGTCTCCCCTCGCCGGTGCTTCCCCTTCACAGTAGTGCACGATTAATCTTGTCTCTGTGTCCATTTGTTCTGAACTACTCTCCTGTACTAGAGTTCCCACTACACTACTCCCAACTGACCCATCATCCCGGTTTAAGTACTGGGCCGGGGGAACCAGTAAATCAATATCTTCTAAGGTATTGAAGACATCAAATTGATTACTGATCGGAACTGCATACCTTTGCTGTCCTAACCCAAAGAAGTTCTCTCCCTCTGGGGGATACTGTATAAGCCTATGCGGTTGATAAAAAAAAAACAGAGGTAGAATGTTTATTCCCTTGGTTCTGACGGGCCAAATTCCAACCCTGTCTAATATAGTTTGAACCATGCCAGGTGACCTAAATGTTAACACTATACAATCTCCTGGCAATGACTTATTAGAACTCCCAACCCAACCGATTCGCCTAGCCATCTTAAACTCTGTGAACAATTTATTAGTTATACCTGTCTTTGCACTTAAAAAATGCAAAGACTTGTTCCTCAGTGTTGACCAATGCTCTTCTTCGCCCAATGGCAAAGGAGGAACATTGGCCAAGACAACTGTGTATGGCGTGGCTTCCGGGGGAAGAAGTTCCTCTTGCCTGATAAATTTCCCGAGTCATGTTTGAACGTCCTAGGTTACTTGAGCTCTGACCCCCATTACCCAGGATATGGGCTTCCCTATCTAGAGAGACTCGCTTTGGGTCGTTTGCCAACTGATCTTTCCCTGCAAGTGTGCCCTGTTTAGAGTATAATGGCTCTGCTTGATTTAAGGAGGGTTGAAGTGCGCTTGCTCCCAACAACCCGGACCTTGCCGAGTTGTTTGATATTTCCGAGGTGGTGAGTGCTTGTTGCAGTGGTACACTCCCACTCGCACAATTGCCATTGGATTGATTAAGTAATGGAACCCTACTTGTGCTTGAAAGTACGGCTTGCAATCTACATTGACAGGAATCGGGCGGGCCTAAGGGCACAGTTTTTACAGATCTTTCCAAGTTGGATAACCTCCCTTCTATTTGAGTAAGTGTATGCCTTAGTGGGTTCAGGAGGGCTAAAACAGTAGACTCTAACTTTTTCCAAAAATCCTCCTGCTCCTGCGCTGGGGATGAACTTGTATGCCCAATATCCTTTGGGATTGTATTATTCTCCTGTGTGGGTTCTCGCTCCACAATTTTGGATTTACGTCCCAGGCCTTTTGAGGAGCGACTTTGTTTATTAAGACCCTGCCCCTTTCTCTTCTTAGGTGGAGGAGCAAGACTACTGCCTTCATTAGATTTTGCTTTCTGGCCCCTAGTGGTTACAGTCGATCCGGTCAATTTATTAATATCCTCCGTAACCTCAGGGTCATCGTTAATTTCCATGTCGGTTACCGAGGGCTGCAAAGAGTCTGTTGCAGATGAATTGGAAACCGGATTGCTGTTTACTACAGGGATAGTCGTTACAAAGCGGCTATGGGGGAGTTGGGGCTCCAGTGATAGCCTGCGCTCAGTAAGCTGGATTTCGTGAATCAAAGCAGACTCAGCCCTTATAAGGAAAGCATCTAATGTTCCTGCCACTCCCTGCCCAGTTAACGATTTGCGTTTGCTCATGGTTTAAGGCCCCTCTACACAGTCCAAAATATATAACTGATGCCTTATCCCCTTGTACCTTGTTAGTGTTTTCACGAATAAGTCCCCTTGACCAAAAAGTGTCAATAATGTGGCCCAGCCCGGCCTCTGACGGGCGCAGACGGGCCTGCCCTTGGCACTGCGGGATCCCTGTCGTCTTTTTAAGTGCCTCCTGGCGCTTTCCTGTGGTGTTGGCGGCGTGCGCGCTGCTAGGGCTGCTGGGGCTTGTGGTCTTCTACTTGGCCTCCCTCGCGGGACCGGGAATGGCCGCAAGTGACTCCGGCGGCGGTGGCGGCAGCAACAGTAGCACTCAAAAGCAGGTAAGAGGAGCTCCTGCGCTGCGGGAGCCCTGTCGTCTTTTTAAGCACTCAAAAACAGGTAAAAGAAACACATGGGTCATTGTGCGAATGTACGGTGTATGAGCCTACTCAGTAAACATTAATAACAACAGGGGCCTAAGCAAGGCTGCATTTTTGCCCTTTTACTTCTTAATTTGTACCTTGCAGACCTGAATGAGCATCTTAGCAGAGTAAACTGTTTTCCACCGAAACTCCAAGGGAAGAGGGTGCATATGCTAATATATGCTAATGACACAATACTGCTGGACCAAACTGCAATTGGTCACCAAAGAGCCCTGACATGCCTGGCCTTATACTACAAGATAAATAAACTTAGCATCAACACAACAAAAACTAAGATCTTAAGTTTTGGAAAAAAGAAAATCAAAAAAGCAGCATGTTTTGTAAATGGCCAGAAGTTTGAAAGAGTCCCCAGCATCAGTTACTTAGGACTCTGGTTGAATGAAGGAGGCCTCTCCCCCTCCCTCCCCCGCATAGTGAGGCTTTGGCTACCTCAGCTAGGCCTCTTCCTTTTGTCTTCCAGCATCTTCTTAAGAATCTTTCTGGTACGGCCCTGACAACAATTCGCAAAGTCATTGAAAGCAAATTGATGCCCACCCTTGCATACAGAGCATCTGGTTATTTAAATCGTATACAAGCTGGCTTGAGTGGGCTCAATGTCAATGCTACAGGCGTCTATTTAAGCTACCGGCCTGTACAGTACAGGCACAGATGCGTCTGGATTTTAATCTGGCTCGTCAAACATATGTTTTAAACGCCAGCTTCCATCTCTGTGCTCCAAGCTTGTCATGGCCGAGCAGGGATCGTTAAAAAGACTCTTGTGGAACATTACACTGGATCCCAAAGCAGATCAGTACAAGCTCGCCCAGGCAGACCTCACGCTGTCCGCAACGCCACCGGAAAGACTCTCAAAGTTACCGATGAAGCAAGCGAGGTTTTTATCAGGATCTAAGCATTATTCACTCCAAAAAGACTGCTGATTTGAAAACTGCTTCATATCAACAAGTGACACTTTAGCGTATTTATCACTTCCTGTAAATTTTAAAGTCAAGCTTCAACTGTTGAGCTGGAGATTCGGCTCAATGCCACTCAGAGTGTATAAGTATGACCGTCTGACTGGCATCCAGGACATTTCATGTAGGGGCTGTGGTTTGAGTCAGCAAACACTTCCACACATTTTTTGTCTGTGACCTTTTTTGTCTCTGCTTAGAAGCTATTATCTCTATCAAATTTTCAGGCAGTTGAACATCAGGGCCTGCAGCACTGCTGCTGTAGTACGTCTGAAAGGGGACTCGTGCCAATAGACTGCCATGTTTATAAAGTTTTTGGCGATTGCTTCATCAACCTTTAAAAACATAACACCTTGAAAGTAAAGCTTAAAATTCAATGTTTACATCTTTAAGCACAAGGGCATTTGCCCGGTTTGGCAACCCTTTCCTTGATTGTTTGAGTGGCCCTGTGGCTAACTAGTACTTTTTGCACCTTGACTATGGCAAATGTAGGACAGGGGTCCACTCCTTTTGTGGAAGACACTGATTCACACTTGCACTTTTCCTTCACTTGTTTAAGCTTATTCGTGACCTTTTGGTTGCGGTTAGCATGCATGGGTGATCTCTGCTGCTAATTGTTCTCTTTTAATCATGAGGCAATGCTTATTCTTCTTGAAAGAAGACCTTTTATTGGTTGTGGTATTTTAATTTGTATTTGTATGGTGCAGTTCTTTTATATTTTTGTGCTCCTATACCTTATAATGTTTGCTATGATTTTAGGTAATTGTGCAATCAGAATGCATTTTGAATCTTTGAAAAGAGGAAGAGGGGCTTGAAGGATGAAAGGAAGTTAACAAGAGAAACTGTGGGAGATTTCCTATTTTAATGGTAAATGAAGACTTTTTTTCTAGCAATCACATCAAGAATTTTCAATTCTAATAAGGACTAGGAGACGACAATTATGCTTCTCTTTTGTTTACTGCAAATTCACAGCAGCCAAATAAGACATAAAACTTGAAAAACTACATTTACCATGATAACCAAACATATGTCACAGTCTAGTCCACCAATCACCATGGACTCCACCAACCAAACTGGGGTCAACACCATCTTGCTGCCTCTCTCTTTGAAGAGTGTAAATGTTTAACAGTTCAACCAGCACAAACTGGCCACATGAAAACTACTTGACTTTAACCTCTGAACTTTAATGGGTCTGAACTTCAACACCCAACTACCGATTCTTTCTCCGCATTTCTTAATTGGAGCCTCACACCTCATAATTCTATTTATGTTTGTGTTCTGTTTGTGTTGTGTTCTTTAAATCATTAATGCCTTCAGGAACTTGGGTGGGGTAATCCTCGCATCCGTGTCCTTTATAGAATTGAAAACTTGATGCGGTAGCTAGAAAACTAGACATATGTTATTCTATGTTAGTACCGGAGGCTTGGATTATGCTTGTTTAAAGTTTTGCCACCGCTAGCGAAGCAACATCAGTAACTGGTTTGCAAAAAACATTTTTTGAAAATTCAATCTGGAGACTAATCTGTGGCCTTCATGATGTTTTCTAACCGAGAACATAGCACAAACGTCTTTGATGCCACAGCACCTCTGAGTGAATGTGCCTCAAACTTACTCACATCAATCCTTGCTTCAGACATAAGACATTGTACCCGCCTGGCCAGTGTAATGTGGCTGGCGTCATTGATGAATAAGGTCTTTGTAAAGCAAATAATGATTGTCCTTTACCATCAACTCTGGACTCCCTAGTGCAATCTTCATTTGTTTTTTTGCTTCACACACAACCTGGGATTAACTGGAAAACTATGATTTGAAAGACATTTAGAATATGTCTTAATATGCATAAAAATATGAAATGAAGCTCCCTCCAGAGAAAAAAACTCTATCTGCTAAATGAAAAAAACTTACGTCCTCCGCTCTTCTTCAGGATATTGGGCATAATAACGTTGATAATTAGGAGGAAGTTGTTTTTATGAAAGATCATAATTATCCGGCCATCGATGAAGTAACTTATGAATCACATCTACATTCCAAAAACGTGTATTGCATTGTTTGGGTGGATTAGTTTATCTAATCACCCTCATTAGCTTATTCACCAAAGTGTGTTCACCGACTGTTTTATCCTCAATTGGTAGATGATGACTAATATGGTGGATTGAAAAATTGTTTACTGACCTGTAAGCTAGACCATCCGAAGCCAGTTGATATTCAAAATTTACTACAAATTGTAATTCTGCCCCCACAGGAACCACATTGAACTTGCTGCACCAACATTCTGGTTTCTTCCATGATGCAAAAAATTGTTTATCGGTATTGGGTTGGTAGATTGTACCTCAATCAATCAATCAATAGATTTGTAGAGTGCTTCTTGTCACCCGTGGGGGTTTCCAGGTGCTGGTAGGGCCCAGTTGATTAGCCGAATAGTCAGGTCTTCAGGGACTTTTGAAACTCTGAAAGAGATGGTGAGGTCTGTAGAAGAAAGGGTAGCTCTTTCCTTGTCTTTACTGCTAGGTAGGAGAACAAGCGACCTCTGCATCTGCTATGTCGGATGCAGGGGGTGAAGGTTAGAGAAAGGGACGCAGAGCGGAGACGTCTGGTGGGCTGATGGATGTTTAGGCGGTGGTTCAAGTAGGCGGTCTGCAGTTGTGTAGGGCCTTGCATGCATGGGTCAGGAGCTTGAACTGGCATCTTTTCTGTACAGGGAGCCAGTGGAGTTATCCGGCCCTGAGGTAGGGGGTAATGTGGGTTTGTCCAGGGCAGGATTCTGCAGTGTCGGTCCTGGAGGGCCGAATCCATGCCAGATTTTTAGGATATCCACATTTAGATAAATGTTGCTATTTTAAAACTCTGGTATGGCTCCGGGCTTCTAGGACCGACATTGGAGAACCCTGGTCCAGGGAAATCCAGGACAAGTCTGGCTCAGGCATTTTGTATGGTCTGTAGTTGTCAGAGGAAGTGAGGTGTAATCCCTGCGTAATGAGTGTTGTCGTAGTCCAGTCGGCTAGAGATGAGGGCCTGGGTGATGGTGCATCTTGAGCTTTGGGTAACCATTTGAATATCTTAAGAAGCATGCGGAGGATGAAGAAGCAGGAGGAGACAGAATTGACCTGTGTCGTCATGGCTAGCTTGTTGCCCAGAATGATGCTTAGGTTCCTAGCATGGTCAGTGGGGGTGAGAGTAGATCTGAGTTCTGAGGGCCACTAGGATGCCCCCCGACAGGGAGCTTTTGATTCTGAAAATTAGTACCTTTGTCTTGTCTGAGTTGACCTTCAGGCAGTTGTCCTTCATCAAGTTGGTGATGTCTGTGATGCAGTTGTGGAAGTTGGTGTTGGTGGTATCTTCGGGGAGGGAGAATATGAGTTGTGTGTCGTCACCGTAGGATATGATGTTCAATCCATGGTTTTTGGTGATGCTGGCCAGAGGGATGTAAGTGTTGAAGAGGGTGGGGCTGAGCGAGGATCCTTGGGATACTCCACAGATTATTTCCTTGGATTCGGAGGTGAAGGGGGGAAAGTGGACTTTTTGCTTTCTCCCGGTGAGGAAAGAGACGATCCATCTGAGAGCGGTATCTTGGGTGCCTGTGTTGTGCAGTCTTGTAATGAGTGTGTGGTGGGAGACTCTATTGAAGGCTGCCAAGAGGTCTAGGAAGACAAGAACTGCAGTCTCACCTCTGTCGAGCAGGGCTTGGATGTCATCGGCAGCCGTGATGCAGGTTGTCTCGGTGCTGTGTTTGCTGCAGAATCTGCATTGGGAGGATTCGAGTAGGAGGTTCCATTCCAGATGTGGGGAGAGTTGTTGCCTGATGGCCTTTTCTAATATTTTGGCCAGGAGAAGGGAGATCAGTCGGTAGTTGTTGAGTTTGCTGGTGTCTGCCAATGGTTTCTTTAGTACAGTATTGACTTATGCGTGTTTCCAGTCCTTGGGGAAGGTGGCCATGTCAATTCAGGTGTTGAACAAGGTGGTGAGTATGTGACTGATTCTGGCTTCGCCCAGGTTAAAGATGTGGTGAGGGCATGGGTCGGGTCGGGCCCCTGAATGGACCGAGTTCATGATGGAGTTGGGGCGAGCTGGCTCATTCGGTTAGTCAGATGTCTGTGGTGGTAGCGGGGTCATGGTGATGCTTAAAGAAGTCGGTGGCCTTGGGGTGGGGATTGAAGTTTCTGTAGATGATGGCGATCTTGACGTGTCTGCTCTGCACAAAGTTTAATTGAGTTTTGTAAATCGCCATCTGATGAATTTGCTTGCTACAATCTGTATACATTTTTAAAACGTTTTTTAAAATTGTTTTAATGGCGGAATAATATAATTGTTTTACCATTTTTAACTATGTATTTGTTGACCTCAGCTGAGGTCTAAATCAAATCAAATAAAAATCTTGAAAAATCTTGCAGTGGAGGAAGTTTGCAAGCTTATCGCAGAGTTCCTGTGAGGGGGTAATATTGTTTGTTGCAGCTGAGGGGTTGGAGAGTTCTTTGACGAATACCTGTTTGACAAAGAATTCATTCTGTTGAGAAAGGACAGGCATTTGCCAATACCCTATGAAATCCTCCAAGTTTTTGAATTCCACAAGAAGCTGAAGACAGGGCTTTTCAAATCAACTTCCACTAGGCTAGGCCTTGGCCAGGCAAAAATTGTCCCTTCTTTGGTGCCAGGATACCCTCCCGGGTGATAGAGCGCTCTACAAGTACACATAACATAGTATACCTAAAACAAGCCACACCTATTAGTTTTGATAATGCTCCTTTGCTATGCCCAGTAAATGCATAACTGCAATACTTTTCTTGTGAATAATAAAGATTTAAACATTCTGAAAATGCAGGACTGTGAATTAAACATTAATAAGGTCAGTAGAAGGGGTAATCCAGTGGCGGCTCCTCCGCTATGGCGGAGGAGCAACGCCCCACTGCTTTTGAGCAGTGCAAAGTAAAGGAAATATAAAATGATAATAACTTTGAGTTATTATCAATTATGTTTCCTTTGCGGGCGGGCGTGTGGGCGTGGCACTGCTCTGCTCTCGGCGCAGGGCAGGGGAGGAGTGGTTTGCCCACTCCTAAGTGCGCAACGGCTGTTTGGTCGGCCCTCTCGGGCCGTCCAAACCAGTCATGCGCACTTTCCCCGTTCTCCATGCAGGCTGCATTACAGCCTGCATGGAGAACATACCCAGGCCCCCATTCCCTGGTTGAGTGTCGAACCAGGACACTCAAAACACATTGCAGCGTTGATTGGTCAGGGGAGCCTGGGTGCCTACCAATCACAACGCTGCATTGCAGTGTTGTGATTGGTCAGGGGAGCCTGTTCTTCCTGGCTTTCTGTCCCACGAAGAGAGCAAGAGCAGAGACGCAGGACCCGGCGGCAAGGTATGTGTATATATATTTTTCAATTGCGCAACCCCTTGCCCCCGCCCCCCGCACACTCCCCCGCACCACCACCCCTGAGTCATGCCGGCCGCCACTGGGGTAATCACCTTTGGAGTGTCTCAGGCACTTGGGTTCTCCCCTTCACATAACTTTCCTCTTGACCCTTTTTTCCTGACATCTTTCTGATATCCTCTATCTGCATATTTCACACTACTATGGGCACATATGCAACTAATGCTCTGTGAGCTCTGCAGAGAGGCCAATGATTGTATGTACATGTTGTCTGCACACATTTTTGACCCACTGATGGAAGTTGTGAGAAACTTGCACAGCCTTCTGACTCAGTTTCAGAATGTTTGATCTTGTGATATCATAAACACCCACTTACAACCTGAACTCACTCAAATACCAGGGGGCAACTCAGTTCAAAGAATCCCCCATACAAGAGTCATATGTTGCATAAAACAAAAAAAAAAACAGAAACACATCTTGAAACAAGCATTAACAAAGCCAATGGGTCTCACCTTTGGTACTTATTGGCTTTGCTAATGGTTTTAGCAATATGTTACTCTATACATATCCCATGTTTTACATAAGCAAATACTTTGAATTTATGAACATTTATAAACTCCCTTTTGTATTATAATTGGAATTTAATAAGTATTGGCAAAGCCAAAAGGTCTCTGCACTAAAAGGCTGAGCTATTGGGTTTTCCAATGCATGTATGGTATATGTGAGCTGAGTCGCATTTTGTTGTCCAGGTGAGTTCTGGTTGTAGGAGGGAGTTCATAATGGGACACAACTGAGAACTCTGAAGCTGAGCCTGAAGGCAGTGTGAGTCAGTGGGCTATGGCAGTGTTCAGATTACATGCTCATCCAATCCTTGGCCTCTCTCCTGTGCGCAAATAGTGATAGTCACATATCTGCCATTTCTAGTTACAAATTCTAATTATTCACAACAAAATCATTGATGTTACTCATATCAAACTGCTAACAAGCACTCACAAAGCCAATCGGTCGGGCTTGTTTTAGGCACGTGCTTATTGTGTGTTATGTCTGGATACAATAGCAGAATCCCCACACAGAGGCACCTAAATGCTGGTCAGGCAGCATGCTAGGTAAAGCACAGGATTGTAGTTCATGTGTTTTAAGCCAAACCCTTAGTTAAGCCATTTTTGAGCCACCTGCCCCATCTTTTTCATCCAACTTACATTTTTGTGGTCTAGAATAGGCTTTTGCCTACAGATAGCTAAAAGCTGTCCCATAGACCTGAAGATTGTGATGTTATAAAACTGTAGAGTCCTTGGAGTCTAAAACTTGTGGAGCAGAAAGGAGCGACCACTTTGCTACTCTACAGCACTTACTCTGCAGCATCTCTGAGAGGGGAGGAGCACAGCAGGTATTACACGTCAGAGGGAGGAGTCCGGCACTTCAGTGAAAGAAAGAATAGGGACTGATATCCGACTCTGTGACACCCCAGACTATCAATCAATCAGGGGAATTGTAAGAGCGCTACTCACCCGTGAGGTACTCAAGGCGCTGGGGGTCGGGGGGGGAGGGTGGTAGCAGCTCCGTTCAGTCGAAAAGCCAGGTCTTGAGTGTCTTCCTGAAGATGTTCAGGGAGGGGGAGCGTCTGATGTCAATCGGGAGTTCGATCCAGGTTTTGACCGCGATGTAGGAGAAGGCTCTTCCACCTGTTCTGGCTCTGCGTATGTGCGGGGTTTCAGCGAGGTTGGTGGATCGGAGGTTTCTCTTGGGTGCGTGGAAGGAGATTCTCTCGTTGAAGTATTGGGGTCCGGTGTTGTGGAGGCATTTGTAGGAATGGGTGAGTATCTTGAAAGTGACTCTCTTCTCAATGGGGAGCAAGTGGAGGGTCCGCAGGTGTTGGGTGATGTGTTCATGTCGAGGGATACCGAGGACGAGTCTGGCTGCGGCGTTCTGTCTGGTCTGGAGCTTGTGGAGCACAGATTTGTTGATCCCGGCGTAGAGGGTGTTTCCGTAGTCCAGTCTGCTGGTGATGAGTGCGTGGGTGACGTCCTTCCTTGATTCAGGGGGGATCCATTTGAAGGTCTTTCGGAGGATGCGGAAGGTGTTGAAGCAGCTGGAGTCGACGGCGTTGACCTGTCGGGTCATGGATAGGGAGGAGTCGAGTACGATGCTGAGGTTTCGGGCATGGTCCATGAGGGTGGGAGGGCTGCCGAGGGCGGTGGGCCACCAGGTGTTGTCCCATGCAGAGGGGGAGGGTCCGAGGACGAGGACCTCTGTCTTCTCTGAGTTGAGCTTAAGGCAGCTGCTGCTTGTCCAGGATGTGACGTCCTTCATTCCTTCCTGAAAATTGAGTCTGGTGGTGATTGGGTCCTTGGTGAGGGAGAGGATGAGCTGGGTGTCATCGGCGTAGGATACTATGCTGAGTCCGTGCTGTCTAACGATGGCGGCGAGGGAGGTCATGTAGATGTTGAAGAACATGGGGCTGAGCGATGATCCTTGGGGTACTCTGCAGTTGATTTCCGTGGGTTCGGAGAGGAATGGTGGCAGTCTAATTCTTTGGGTTCTTCCGGTGAGGAACGAGCGGACCCAGTCGAGGGCGGTTCCCTGTTTGCCAGCGTCGTGGAGTCTGGCGGTAAGTGTGCAGTGGGAGACGGTGTTGAACGCTGCAGAGAGGTTGAGTAGGATCAGGGCAGCGGTGTGTCCTTGATCGAGGAGGGTGCGGCTGTCGTCTGTGGCGGCGAGTAGAGCGGTCTCGGTGCTGTGGTTGCTGCGGAATCCGGATTGGAAGGGGTCGAGGATGGAGTTTTCTTCGATGAATTTTGTTAGTTGTGCATTGACGGTCTTCTCTGTGACTTTGGCTGCGAAGGGGAGGAGGGAGATGGGTTGGTAGTTCTTGAGGTCCGTGGGGTCTGCTGAGGGCTTCTTGAGCAGGGGTTTGACTTCTGCGCATTTTCAGTCGTCGGGAAAGATGCCGGTCTTGAAGGTGGCATTGATAGTGCGTCGTAGTTCTGGAGCGATGGCAGTGGCGGCTCTGTGGAAGATGTACGGTGGGCAGGGGTCCGTGGGGGCTTCTGAGTGGATGCCTTTCATGGTCGAAGTGGTGTCTTTGGTGGTGACTGGGGTCCAGGAGGAGATGGTGGGCTGGCTGGCGTTGCTGGAGGAGAAAGTGGTTTCGGAGTCGAGTGTCTGGTCGTTGAAGTTGTCATAGAGGCCCTTGATTTTCAGGTGGAAGTAGGATCCGAGCTTGTTGCAGAGGTCTTGGGAAGGGGTGATGTCCGTGGTTTCGCTGGGGGGTTTGGTAAATTCCTGAATGATGCTGAAGAGTTTCTTGGAGTTGCTGGCGTTGGCGAGGATCTTGTTTTGGATGAAGGTCCTTTTGGTGGATCTGATGCGTTGGTGGTATTCCGTCATGGCGTTCTTGTAGGTGGTACGTATCTTCTGACGTTTTGCTGTTTCTCCAGTTCTTCTTGAGACGTCTGGAAGTGCGTCTGGCTTCTGGGAGGTCAGCGGTGAACCAGGTGGCCTTCCTGGGGCACTGTCTGTCGGGGTTACGTAGGGGTGCGAGCTCGTCTGTGCAGTTGGAGATCCATCTGTGGAGTTCCTCGGCTGCGAGGTTGGTGTCTGTCGAGGTGGTGGGGGCGTCGCGGTTGAGGGTGGAGTTGTGGTGTATCGACTGTAGGTCCAGAGGCTCTTGTTGCAACTGTGGTCCTTTAGATGGGGTGCTCCAGCATTTGCTCCTAGATGAAGTTGATCCAAAAGTCGTGCAGGTCATTTGCTCCCTTACGAAGCAGATCCAAATAGCCTTAGCCTTTCTTGGAGTCAAGCACAGAGGAAGAAACACAGGTGAGAGACCGCAACGGGGTGGGGTGGGAGGGGCTGAAGCATGATGGAGGGTGGGAGTAGAATTAAGGAAGCTTGAGGGGGGTAAGCAACACAGGGCTGGGCGGAAGCAACACAAGGGGGCGCAGGTAGGGGAAGCAACCAGGAGCACCTGGAAGGTGGGAAGCAAACAAACAGGGGAGAGAGCTACATGGAGCGCAGAGGAAATTTGCTGATGCAAGAGCAATAGGTGGGTGCAGGGGAGAATCACACGGGCAAGAGAGAGCCAGTGGCATAACAATAGCCCCGTGGTGCAGGGGGCACCCGAACACCAGCGAACCCCCTCTGGAACTTTGCACGGGTGTGCCTGAGAGCTCCTGACTGTGTCCAGAGCGTGGGGTGCCCCCTCCGTGCACTTTGCAGGGGGCCCCCCTAAAGTTTTGTTATGCCATTGGAGAGAGTGTAACAGAGTGCGAAGCAGGGAGAATAGAAGACCACTAGAGAATCTGTTAGAAAACACATGGACTCTCAGAGTGCTTAAACAAAAAAGAATAAAGTAGCACCTGAAAAATGAGCAGTGGAAGGAGACGAGTCATGCATCCATGCTCCAGAAGAGGGACAAATACAATCAGAGGAAGCTTACACAAGCTAACGAATGAGACGCGAGCAAATGGGAGTGACAATGAAATCAACCAATGGTAAGCAATGGGGTGGGGGACTCTAAAACCACTGTAATCTAACAATACGTTTTGCAACAGACATCATCGTCTGTGTAGTAGGCAAGACCTAAAAAGCACATACTCTCAGGGACTGCAAGACAAAGTAAAACATGTGAAATGTAAACAGAGATTGCATCACTGACATGGAATGCCTTAAGGGTTTTTGCAGTCATTGTGGAGAAATAGAGCAGTGCTTTTGCCAGTAAAGCCAAGGACATGAATGTAGAGCTCCTTAGGGACCCATCTCAAAGTCAGTTTTTAATTACTGCCGAGTCTGAGACCCAGCAGGACCCTCCACACTTAAATCCCTGCTCGCAAATGAGAGCTCCCAACTTTCCCAGGTCTGTGAGTATCCATGCTATGCTTTCACTTTGTATTCTGAGACTTGCAGTGCTGATTTTATCATGGGTTTGATAACAGTATTACTAACCCCAGAAGGTTTAGGAAAAAACTGGACTGGAATGAGCTGCTCATGCACGGATGTGGGAGACTTGAGAACTTCGTTGTAAGAGACGGTTGTGGCACAAGGTAAAGGATGTCCCAGTAGTGGAGGTAGGGGAGTCAGCTGGTCTTAGGGAAGGCAGAGCACACCTACAAAATCATGCCTTTGTATTTTAACACCCATTGCCACCGCCTTGTTGTGGTTACAAAAGGAACTGCTGCTAATCCTCTTCTCCAGGGTACTCATTACCTCGACACAGATTGGATAAAAGGCAGAGTCTCCCAGTCTAAATGTAACTGCCTAACCTTCATGCAAAACCCACTGCTCAGCAGGTGCCTTAACCCATTGACCTATCGTCCACGCGTTTTTCAAGGTACTAGGGGGCAGATTTACAAACCCCTTGCAACAACTTTACGCCGCTGTTGCATCACTTCTGTGACGCAGCGGCGTCGTAAACAATGCGCCACATTGCAACATATTTACAACGTGACGCATCTAGGGAGATGCGTCACGTTATAAAGCCCTGCGCTACATTATAGCTGCATCAGGTATAATGTACGCAGGGTGGGCGTTCCGACGTGAGAAAGCCTCGTAAAACTGCGTCAAAACCTTGCGCCTGCTTGAAGCAGGCGTAAGGAGTGAGGCAGCATGTTAGGAATAGGCATTCCTAACCATTGCTAGAGTTGCGTCGTAGTTGCGACACGACTCGAGCAATGCGCTGCCCTTACACCGACAAAATGCGTCACGCATCTGTCTATCCTTGCGCCACGGTGCGCCGCATTATAAATGCGGCGCATCCATGATGGCGCAAGGGTTTTTGTATGTGTCGCAATTTAACTGGCGCATCCCTGCTAATATGCAGGGATGCGCCAGTTCTTGTAAATCTGCCCCTAGGATTATTGTTGGGATTAGCGTTAGGATAAACTAATTAAAAACATGCAGAGGGGTGAGAATTAGGTAGTGGGATAGAGTGAAAGGATGACGGAAAGGGTTAAATATTGGGGTAGGGTGAATGATAAGCAGAGGGGCAGGGTTAGCCTCAGGTGAAAAGGCGAGGGGAAGGTGTAGGTTGTCAGTAAATGTAGGGTACAGGGATCTCCCCTTGTCAACAAAGGATAATTTGATTTTACCTTATACTCCTGGTAAGAAAAGATCAGAGTTTATTAAAAAAACAATAATAAAAGTAATAAAACTTGCCAACTGGGAGCCCCATCCTGAAAGTGTTGTTTACTTGACCCCTTGCATGTGTACCCTTGTCCACCGAAGTTTAATCACCTTCTGCTTATCCACCTTCGCCTGCTCGTCATAATCTCTGCTGGAACTCCCTGGATGGCAGAATGTACATCTCTTCTCGGCTCCCACCCAAGCGCTGTGCAGCCTCAGGGCGCTAGAGGAAACCTCTTAAACCACACACACACACACTGCAACAAGCCAACTCTGCTCTCAGACGTGGGAGCAGCCCCGGGCGGTGTCATGAGAAGTTCCCAAACCTCCAGAGAGCCAACCCGGGCTGTGCCCAGAGGTCTTGGCAGGTCCATGCCACAGACGTGCCAATGGGATGAGGGCCTGTGCCAGCTGCCTGCTCCTGGACTCGTCTCTTTAAATCTCTCCTTTCAGGTTTCTTTGCAGTGATGACTTGTTTAGGGACAGTAAACCCCCTCGCATACAGGGTGGCCTTTGGGTACCACCTCCGAGGTGGAGACCCTGCCGGTGCAACTCGGGTGTCGATGCTTTCCCATTAGTGAGCAAATCACCTCCCTACCCCAGGACCCTGACATGGCACCAAAAGAAGTCCACTTCCTGCTGCTCCCAGGCACCTAGCATTGTATGGAGAACGCTAATGACGTCAACATCCGGCAGAAAGTGCATCCGTTGGACAGCCAGTGGGTGTGGGGGTCAGAAACCAATGTCTGCAGGGTTTGGAGCACAAGATCAGAGCACACGGGTGTATGTCTGTCAAACGAGCCCGTGAACACATTCCGCATTGTAGTAGCAGAATGCAACTCCTTCACAATATTCAAAGAACCCCTTATTTACACATCTGCACACTTCCAAGCAGAGCCGCCCTCAAATCAGAAGAACCCTTGTGGAATTACCAAAGTCTCTTACCCTTGCGGAATTACCGAAGTCTCTTACCCTTGTGGAATTAC
This sequence comes from Calotriton arnoldi, assembly GCA_963921515.1. Lineage (NCBI taxonomy): Eukaryota > Metazoa > Chordata > Amphibia > Caudata > Salamandridae > Calotriton > Calotriton arnoldi. Next base: position 633,407 of record CAWUFW010008631.1, on the reverse strand, counting down.
CGAAGTCTCTTACCCTTGTGGAATTACCAAAGTCTCTTACCCTTGTGGAATTACCAAAGTCTCTTACCCTTGTGGAATTACCAAAGTCTCTTACCCTTGTGGAATTACCAAAGTCTCTTACCCTTGTGGAATTATCAGTCTCTTACCCTAGTGGAATTACCAAAGTCTCTTACCCTTGTGGAATTACCGATGACTCTTACCCTTGTGGAATTACCAAAGTCTCTTACCCTTGTGGAATTATCAGTCTCTTACCCTTGTGGAATTACCGAAGTCTCTTACCCTTGTGGAATTACCAAAGTCTCTTACCCTTGTGGAATTACCAGTCTCTTACCCTTGTGGAATTAACAAAGTCTCTTACCCTTGTGGAATTACCAAAGTCTCTTACCCTTGTGGAATTACCAAAGTCTGCCTCTGCAGATCTTTCTCAACATAGGTCTCTCCAGCCTCTGCGGTGGGGGCGGCTGCTTGCATCCCATAATTTACCAGCTACAGGGTTCACTATAACCCAGTTCAGTGGTACTCATTTTATCGAGCAAATAAAGTTGAAAGGTTGTCTCGCCTAAGTTTCAAACAAACTCTAGAATCAAACAGCTTAACTTTCAGAGATCTTGGCTTTAGAACTGGAATCGGGAAATCATTATCTTTTTAGCCAGCTTCAAATTTAAAAAAAGTCAATATAAAAATACGTACATATAGGTACATGTACTGATGCTGTACGTCAGCCCTCTTTTAATCCACTGATCTGCTCAGGTGCCATTCACATTTTGATTCTGCGATGTTGCTACAGCAGTGGGCAGGGGGCCAGACGACTTCAGCAGCTGGCACTCTTTACTACAAGTGACGGATTTTGCTTGTGCACATCATTCTAAAAAGTAGTTCACTTCACCGCCAAACCTTGAGGGCTAATTTCTGGTTTCATATTTTTTTAAATATAGTTTTGTATTTTTTTTTTTGCAATCCTATCCACTCCACCTCAAGATGAAGGCATTTGAACTTTTTTAATACTCTTAACCTTTTAATGCCTATTACATATGTTTGCAAAAAATGCATTATTATGATTATATCGTTTTTAATATTATTTATACAAATTTGGAAATTGTAACCTCCTGTGGTTTATTTTCTAATTGCAGGCATATTCTGATGTCAGAATACACTTTTATTGAAATCACAACACGCCTGTCATAAGACCAGGGGAAAAAAGCATTGCCAAAGTCAATAAGTCTCGCCTATGTGACAACTATTAGCTTTGTCAATGCTTTGTTTAACCATGTTGTACAGCAGCACAGTCTCGAAGTAAAGAAAAAAATGCTATGACGCGTCCAGCGCTGACGGCATCAAAGCTCTATTTTTCTCTATACTTTCAGCCATGCTGCACAGCAACAACGCTGCGGTGCACCTTGGCTAAAACAGTGAGCACTTTAATCCACACATGACCTCAATGCGGAATTCTTGGCCATTACAACTGTGTGTGCATAGACCATTATAATTCTCGCCCTAGGACGTGTGCGAGGTTCTATAGAGTACACCCTATGATTCTTCAAGGTTGCCTGCTCTTTGCATCTTAAGGCCCTCTTCTACTCACAGACCTACATTTACTAAAGTTTGGAGTCACACAACACAAATGGGGGCATCTATTCACTGATCATTATAAAGACCCGCGTGTGCCGCTCTATATTGCATTGCACTTCGCAAGTGGCCATATAACCTTTAGTAAACGTGAGCACTGGTTGTCTCATTAGGGATTTGACAGTGAGAGGATTTTAATAGATCCCCCATAGGATACTTGTTTACCCTGGGTGACCACATGCATTAGTAGAGCAAACCATTGTCCTTCTTCTTCTCCTGAGAGACATGCAACTTCTGGCCTTTGGCCAGTGCCACCTTGCACTTCTCTGCTTTAAGCATCACTTAAGTCTCCTGACATAGGGCTAGTTTTCAACTCTTTGCCGTACACTCTTCGAGACATACTTATGAGCCCCTTGCATCGCCGCAGCGTCACTTTTTCTGGCGCCCCGGTAGCACAAATCTTGAAATCATATCTTTGCGTGGCTGTGAATGGCCTCATAGATATGGAGTGAGGCAAGACGGTGCAAATCGGTGGGATTCCTTCCTTTGCACTCGAGAGGAGTTTCCACGCACCACCCATGGCTTTTGACGCTTTCCCAGATTTACGAGAGCATGTAAACCTGGAGAAGCGCCAAAACCTTACGCCTCCCGAGGTGAGGCGTAACAAGGAGAAATAACTACTTCTTTTTTATTCCTCTTTCCATATGTGCTGCATTCTGCAGCATACATAGAAAGAGGACAATGCCTCTCAGGATGCACAAAAGCAATCCTGCCCACAACACAGGCACCCTTGCACCATGATGCAAGGGGGCCTGTGTTGGCGCTAGGCTGCCGAAACAGCGCCCGCGCTTGCGGAAAGGACTGGATTGCACCGTATTAGATAAATATGGTGCATTTCTGCCTTTCACTTTGACATAGGGCAGCGCAGCAAGATGACTTGCTGCTCTTCCCTACTCAAAAACCCATAAATGAGGCCCTTCTTCCTTAATTGTCGTGCTCCGGGCGCTGATTGAAGCGGGCAGCAGCAAGGGGCTGTCGAAGCGTGGTTGGAGCAAAGACTGCTTCTCCTTACCCTCCTTCGTCAGTTCTGAGGTTGGAGTTTCTGAGTCTGCAGTCATAGCAGAAACTGTCTGTCCTCAGTAAGGCAGTCATTACTTTCACTCTTTCCAACAGGATTTAAGGGAATGGTTCATCAGTGTCATTTCAAACACCTTTCCTGATCCTGTATCCACCCTCCTTGCCTCAGATGGAGCAATGATTGTTACAAACTGAAGAATGGCAATAGTAGCAAAATTTGTAGAAATCGTTGAATTTTTAAGCTGTCACTTGGTGATATTAAAAAGGCAATATATTGAATTCCTCACTCATTCTATTTGCAAATCTACCATGAACTCTAGATTTAGGGCATCATTTATGGTTTGATGGGGGAACTCCATCCGTCAGGGTGGCAGATTCTGCAATCAGTTGGGACAGCCATTCCTCAAACATTATCAAAGTTTTTGTTTTGTCAACACAAACTTCCAAAGATGCAGTTTGTTTCTGAAAAACAAAACATTAATGATCCCCACACCTTGGAAGAAAACTCCCATTATTTCTTTTTGTCCCTGTGAGATTTTTCATGGCAGTGACGGACTGAAAAAAAAAAGACATCCTCCCTAAATGGAGCGGGTGGTGTAATATCCTACCTCCAAGAGATTCAACTCCACTGGCCAGTCGGGGTAGTTTTCCATTAATGGAACCAACGGGGCCTCCAGCGATGGTTAACTTAAGTTCAGCCCATTTTTAAATGAGGCAGGCAGACCTAGGGTTTCGGGGTCTGGGGACTCAGACATGTTTGTGATGAAGTACCCTGCCTGCCAAACCCTAAATCAGGCCCTATGTCTGCAAGTTCGGGCACACACCTCTGCATAGCCAAGTACAATGGGGCTGTCCGGGCAACTCTAAATTTAACAAGCGGGTGGCGAAGTGGGGTAGACCTGTGTGCCCAGCCAGAACGACCCATATATGAAGCCCGTGGTTGCCCTCGTAAGCACAAGAAGACCTGTGGCGGGTGGTGGGCATATCATGGTCTAGACGCAAGGATTGATTGATTGTTGAATGTGTTTCTCTGCTGATGTACGCACTTGATGGACTGCGATCTTGTTTTGTTTTGTTGGTTTGTAACCCACACTGAAAATCAATAAATTTGGTTATAAAAATAAAATATAAAAAAAAACAAGTGGGTTCTTTTTGCGCATCTGTCTCGGCATCTTTCAAACATCCCTCAGCTGAAGGGGCACCACATGGCTTTGGGGAGCATTTAAACAGTTTGCCTTTGTGATTAACATGATTAGAAGGACGATCTGTGAATGTGCATCAATCCCTCTTCTCAGCCACTTGCCAATCATCATTTCCTTAGACACTGTAACAAAAGATACATTGTTTTATTTGAGGCCTGGGATTAGGTGCCCACCTCTGACTGCCCCATTACAAGTGGGCTGAAAATAGCCTGGGATAAGCCCGCCCCTCTCTTAAAACATCACAGCTATCAGTAATTACTTCTACTCTATTACAAGTTGGACCTCAATAGTATCCTGAAAATGGGGAATTACCAGTGGAGTTCAGAGTACGGCACCAAATGTCCATACATTTCGTTCCTGAGGGTCTCTACTAACTCTGGCCCGATCTTGATAGAATGCGAATCATAATACGGTCCTAAATATTTCCTCTCTGTCTTCATTAGGAAGTTTCCACTTTTAGCCATGCATGGTCCACTGTAGGTCGACATCTGAACCTTGCACTTCTCTCCAGAATCATTGAGGGTCATGCATGTCTGCTAGCAGCAGCATTGCACTGTATCAGGGTCACCTGCTGTGGTGTGAACCAGACATGTTGGGTCCCAGGAAGTTATAAACTGTTGTCCTTCAATGTCAGATTGGCACCTCTCCTCCACGGCTTCCTTACCCTTGTTTTCAGAGCTCCATCACATGCAAGGAAGCAGACATTGATTCACCAGAATGCCAGAAGGTCATAGGAGTGTCATCACCCATCTTTGTGTTACCCCCTCAGTAGCCTCCTATTTGCTGCTGAAGGACTGTGGTAAACACTGTGACAGTTCCTGTTCAGATTGTTTCATTTCCATCATTTTGTCCCTTCAGATATTACTCTTTCAATTCCCAGCCTTATTCAGACTTTTCTATTTCTTTCATAGACAGTGTGAAGTTTTAAATATGCCTAGAAATGCTAGGAATGTCTGCACTCCACTCAGCTGCAAGTCTTATTGTGATAATCAAGCTGATGGATTTGTCGCCATGATTGTGATCTCTTATTGCTGGTCACATCATTGTTTTCAAAATAGAAAATAAGATTGAAAATCAGATACTATTAAAACCCAGGTGTCAGAACACATTTTAGGGAGATATTTTGTGCTGGGGTTGTTGAAACAGAGGTCACACCAGTTTGCAGCTTCAACTTTAGGAGGAGGTGACAGCTGGAAGAAGTGGCCTCCAGCCTTTCACTGTTTATGTTCTAGTCTCAACAAGCTGCAATAGGAAATAACTAAATTGCTATTTCATAACCAAAACATGTATGCAGTGAGAACCATATCTGAAACTCCAGAAAAGGCTTTCTATTTATTGCATTAGCTAAAACTTATTGTAGCGCTTAGAAATAGCTTGAGGGTGTTATGACAATGTCAGCTCAATAATAATGTTAGTTTATCTTGTTGTTTTCATTTTCCATGACATGTTTCCAATGCATTATGTTTCATATTCTGCGTGGGTAAAATTCATGTTTTAAGCACTATGTTAGGATTTTAAAATAAACATTTTAAAGTACATGTTCTGTTTCTTCCTTGAGTGTGTTGTTCATAAACAAAGGGGGGTTTGGAGTTCCACTGTGTCCATGAACTTATCTTGTGGGACTGATCATTACCAGGAAACCCTTCCTACACAGTATTGTTCAGTGGGTTGAGTATGGGTTGCATTCCAACCGGATTTCTAATTTGTACTGGCACATTGACTCGGTCTTTGCGTCAGGAGATTGAAAAATCAACCCCTGTGACACTGGTGAAGTGGGCGGTACCCCCAGAGAGCATATCAGGGCTATGGGAAGAGCAAGGCATTGAAATTACGAAACGTAAACATGGATTTTAGAGTCCTGTTTAATTTCTGCTGTCTGTCACTTTGCTTGTGCTGACTGGAATTCTTCTTTTTATTTTGTTTGTTATATTCTGAGCCTGCCCAGATGAATGAGTCTTCCAACAGGTAGCTTCGGAGCTACTGCTAGCTCGCCAGTACCATACGAGCAGCTCCCTGAAGTGCAGCACAGTACATAATTCAGAAGGTCAAGCCGTTTTGAAGAAGGCAGCACAACCAGTCGTGGTCCGTGTAGGAGTGCCGGCCGGGCGGTGACGTGGGGCGGGGGAGGGACAGGTTGGGGGGTAGCAAAGTACGGATTACCGACCAATACAGGTAAGTAAACATTTAAATCAATAAAACGAATTTCGTTGTGAGCGCTGCATCGCCAAATGCGATGCAGTGCGCGCAACGAAATTCGTTTAATTGATTTAAATGTTTACTTACCTGTATTGGTCCGTAATCCGTACTTTGCTACTCCCCACCCTGCCCCTCCCCCGCCCCACGTCACCGCCCGGCCGGACGCGACTGAGCACAACACATCTTCATTCCCAGGGAGAGCCTCCAGCCAAACCAATGGCAGGGCGACATGCTTTCACACGAAAGCACACTGTCAGTCTGCAGTACTGGCAACTTGACAACCTGCTTCCACTTAGAGTTAAGCAAAGTCACACAAACAGCCGCGGCCCGTGCAGGTAAGAACGGTGGGGCCAGGAGGGGGGGGTGGGAGGATTTTGACAGACGACGAGGGACGATTAATTATTTATTTAATTTTCCCTCGTGGTCGTCTGTTGAATCCCCCCCACCGCTCTGACCTGCACAGGCCGCAGCTGCATACGAAGAATGATTGTAGGAAGCTGAGTTTTTATGTAGTATACAAAAACAAAGTATACTATGTAGAAAGTCCAGGCGACCCTTATTGGCTTACCTGGCTTAAATTAAAACTCCGAAATGCTCTTTTTTGTGGTAGTGTGATCAAGTAGTTTAGGCTTATCAGAGGGTAGTGTTAATGCATTTGTTGAACACACAATAAATGAGACACACACTCAAGAAGAAACTCGGGACCAATTTAGAAAAACAACAGGTATTTTAATATATATTGTAACACCAAAAACGTTGCAATTGGGTTAGTGCTTTTCGAGATATCAATTTTTGCAGGTAAGTAAAAATGTCACTCAAACGTGTTTTTACGTGGTAATGCTTTCTTATGGAGAAAGAAACATATACTGCATACAGGTATGTTCAAACAAATCTCAGGGGTCCCCTTTAAGGCTTGAGTTGCTAGGGGGCCAAGGTCCAAACTACCACCATTAGTTCGAGTTTACCTTCCCTGATTGTCCGGGTGCAGCGGTGCGGGATGGGTTGGTAGCCTTGCGCGCTATACCGTAGAAAAAGAGGGTGGCCACCTAGAAACAGGCTGCAGAAGGGGACTTGGGGTCAAGTCTGGGAGTTCCCAATAGGGGGCTCTGTTTGTGGGGGTCCTGGGAGCAAGACAGCACCGTCACTTGTCATGCACTCCGGCCGGGGAGCTCGGGTGCAGAGGGTTTTGGTCGGCTTGTGCCCGTGCGTCAAAGGCACCCATGGTTCTCGGTTAGACCTGCAAATGGGTACAAAACAGGGCAGTTGGGCTACTCTCGGTGCTGGCCTCTGCGGTGCTTACGTCTCTTGTCGGCTGGTTGGTCTTTGCTGCATTGGAGTCCGGATTGGACTCACACAAGCTTTAATTGCTGCAAGGGGTCTGGTACCCCGGGTATTAGTGCAGGGCAGCTCCGGTTGGTCCTGGTGTCTTCACACGTGGTAGAGAGATGGATCTGACCTCTTGGAGCACCGTAACCTCCTCCTGGGTGGCTGCCGCATTGATGGACCTGGTGGTCAGCAGAACAGTGAACCAGATGTTGCGGTCGGTGCCTGAAGGTTGCAGAGAAGTAGCTCCTCCACTTCAAGGGAGATGCTGACAGTTTGGAGAAGTGCTGGAGGCCCTCCGAAGCTTTTGGAGAATGCACAGCTGCAGGTTGAGTCGGGTTGTCGGGATTGTTGGGACAGGAGCAGGCTAGCAGACAGGCAGGGTTTGGCACTAAAGTCTACCAGTATTTCGCAGTTCTCGCTTCTTTGGCTCTTCTTGGTCTTGCTTCTTCTTTTGTCAGAGGATCTGCATTCCTGGTGTCAGGGAGCAGCTTAAATTCTCAATTTAGGGGCTTTAAGGGGAGTGAAGGGCAATAGCCAATGGGCTACTTGCCCTTGGAGTCCCTGCACCCCTTATATGACCACTTCCAGTGGGGAGTGGGCATAACCCTGTCCCAGAGTTCCTAATTTCACCACAGCCAAGATGGTGTAATCCTAATTTTCATGTACACTTCGGGCAGCCCACTTTAGGGGGTGTGACTAGCCTGGAGGTGCAACACGCCTACTCGCATAGCTAATTTCCCAACTGTCCAGGTGCCCCATGGTCCTCAGGGCAGGGAGTTGGCATACCCAAGTCTGGGGGAAGCTAGGATCCATATCAAAGGTGGCAGAGGCTTTGAAGCCTCTGGTGTTGGTATGCAGATTCACTAGCCATCCGCTGGAGGAGGTGATAACACCTCCTGCCAGAGCAGGCATTGTTCCTGACCTCCTGAAAGTGTGGTCTCTCACCTGTAGGGGGTCAGAAACACATCTGTGGTGGTAGGCTGGAAGGATCCAGTCAGCCAGCACACTAGAAGACTAGTAAGGTTTCAGGGAGTACCTCTATGGTGACCTCTGGGTGCATGACAGAATAAATCTAGTACTGGCATCGGTACAGATTTATTAAGATAAGGTGTTTGATACCAAACACCATAGGTTTCAGTGAAGCCATCATGTAGCTGGGGAACTCGTGATGACCAGTGCCCAGTACATATACTTAAGGTGGCTTCCCTCTTCACTTGCACTATCTAGTAATTGAACTAGACAGCGTAGGGGCATAGCTGCTCATGCAGCTATGTCCTCACATTTAATATAATGCACCCTGCCTTAGGGCTAGAAGGCCTTCTGTAGGGGTGACTTACACATATTACATGCAGTGACTTTGGCATTGCACACAGTGAGTGTGCCATGTCGTGTTTCCACTCATGGTTTGCACCAAGACACGCAGCCTGCAATGGCAGCCTGCATACAATTTGCGTGTGGGTCCCTTGGGTGCCACATGCTGCAGCCCTTAGTGACCCTCTTTAGTACCGATGCCCTAGGTACCAGGGTTATTTAGTAGGGACTTCCGGGGGTGCTAAAGTCCATGCCAATTGGGTTACAATTAGATTGTATTTGTTTTAGGGGAAATAGCACTGCCACTGAGGTCTGGTTAGAAGGGGGCAAAAAGTGGGGGGGGCAACTGCAACAAAATTCCAATTTCCTACAATGATCATTTTGCAAGCCCCACTCAATCAATGAGTGTGAAAAGACAGAAAAGAAGTGCCAGCAATAGTCATACTACAGTCGTGAGAGTGTGGGCCTGCCAGAAACAGAATAGAAGTGTATGAAAATTACATGCTTGCAATCCTGTAGCCAAGGAGAGCAAAGGCTTGATTGAGGATGGGGACAGGTAATGGCCTTGTTTGTTTCAGACTGTGGAAGAGGTGTATGAATGTGTATTTGTTTAAACTTTTCTGTATGCATGCATGCATGCATGCATTTATGTATGTGTTGTGTTTCTCTTCGAAACACATTATGTCTCTCGGAAGCCAATCCTAGTGTTAGGGTAGGCCAAGTATATCAGGTTCCCACAATGTATGGATTCAATTCTGGCACCATTTTTTACTATTTATGACATCATGTTGGCACTGCAACAATAATGGTAAATCTTGACACATGTTGGACCTATTTGGACTTATCATGGCATACTGTTCACTATCCTTGCATATTGTGAGTATGCTTGGCCTAATATGCGCCATTCTTGGAACGACATTTTCCATAGATTGCATGGTGTGAGGGTTTTTTGCATTACTGAGCCCACAATTTTAAATTTGTATGTCTCTCCCTTGGCAGTCTAAGTGAGATCCTTTGGATTCCAGGTACTATCTTATGTTGATGACACACATATTATTGTGTCCCTCACTGACAATCTAGCTGAGACTGCTGGAAAAGTCAAACATTGTATGGTTGGCATCAGTGGCTGCATGAAGGATAACTTCCTCAAGCTAAACTCTGATAAGACCGAAGTCATGGTCTTCGTAGTCCAGGATACTATCTGGTCAGAGCTGTGGTGGCCGGAATCCTGTGGGCCCCTTCCTGCTCCAGTGGAGTCAGCAAAGGACCTAGTGGTTCTGCTTGATAACTCCCTCAACTTCAATTTGCATGTAAACCGTATCATGAGCATCTGCTTTTTCATTAGTAGATCTCTTAGGAAGATCTTCCCTTCCATTCCTATGGAACTTTGCAAATCAGTGGCTATCGAGTGGATCACGCTGCGATTAGACTACTGAATGAGCTTTATCTCAATATCAACAGCATTTCCCGGAGCAAACTCCAGATGGTTAAAAACGCGGCTGCACATCTCATACTGAGTATCCCTAAATTTCTTTCAGTGACAGAAGGCCTTCGAAATCATCACTGGCTTCCAGTCAGGAAACGGGTGATCTTTAAGGCACTTGGCGCAGCCTACCTAGCTCTTCATATCAAGGGCCCACTAGCATTAGGTCATCTTTTCATTGGTACAGACCAATCAGGCACCAAAGATCAGCTTCTAGAAGGAAAGTGACTGTTCCTAAATTCAGAAAGGCTGGATGGGGCACTCGGTCCAAGCTGTGGAACGCTCTTCATATCCACATTGCGAAGATCATTTTCTTCTCTTCATTCAGAAAACACTTTAAAACTTGGCTTTTTCTTCTCTTGGGGTCTCTGTTAGTCAGATGCTCTTTTCTTTTTCCTGTTCCCCTCTTTTTTGAGGCTGTGATACTGCTCTTTACTTACTCTCCCTGCGTCGGGCTCTCTCCGATGGGGGTTTGGAGTACTTTGGGCTCAGCGCCTTGATACCCAAGGGTTTAGCATGCTATACAAATTCTTTTTTCATTCATTTATTTTCATTATAGTGGGAAATTGAACAATTGTGACCATGAAATAATGGTCAGCCTTCCTGGCATAATGTTGGCCTCTTTGGCATTATGGTGGGCATTCCTTGCATGTGATGGTTAAACTTGGACAGGTGAAGCAGGATCTGTCTCTGTGATGCATTTGAACTAGGGAAACAACAAGCTGATATTTAGAAACTATGCCCTGAATTTGTTTTTTAAAAGACAAGATTTTCATTGAGTGTGTTATGCCAAAATTGAAAGTGCATATTTGAAAGAAAACCGCATGTTTTAGGAAACCGATATGCTGATGTTTGAAAACAAATAAATAAAAATTCAAAACATTTCTAAAATGATCTTTGAATAATAGTTCATGCTGAGTTGTGGAGAGTCACATTTTCTGTATTTTCTTTGTGCTGGTGGGAGGCACTTGCTACTGTGATTGTTATTTCATTAGTCATGTGGAGGCATTTTATTATAATAAAGCTTTACCTGACATTGCTCTTAATAACCCTGTCTTCTGCATTGGAGTGGTTAGTTTTCTACAACAATATCACATTTTGAATATCATCTAGCCAAAGTATTTGCATTCAGAATACAGACTACCACAATATCATGGTGGTAAGGGCATATAGGTAAGCATACTTGCATTAACATTCTTAATAACTCAACATAAACTACCCCCAACTAACTCACTACCAACTAACCACTAGCTCACCTCCACAAGTGACCAGCATAAACTGCCCTGGCACTTCCCTCACTACCAACTAACCTCTTCTATAGCCAGCGTAAGCCTCAACCACACTACTCTACGTACCGATTAACCTCCTCATCATTCATCATAAACTACCCCAACACCACCCTCACTACTAACTAACCTTCTAAGCGCTTATATCAGCACACAAACTACCGCCACACTGCCTTTGCCACCAGTTCCCCTCCACAAGTGACCGGCATAAACTACCCCAGTCCTACCCTCACTACCAACTACCCTCCTCAGTAATCAACATAAACAACCCCAACACTACCAAAGAACCTTGTCAGAGTACCAAGCATAAATTACCACAACATTAACCTCTCTAGCAGCTAACCCCCTCAGCACACAGTACATTCTATAGCGACAGGGCCCTCACTGCCAACTAGCCACCTCAGTGCTTAGTACAGAGCGTAAACTAACTTTGCCACCAGCTCCCCTCCACAAGTGACCAGAATAAACTACCCTGGCACTTCCCTCACTACCAACTAACTGTGTCAGTGCTCAGTGCACAGCACAAGCTACCACCACACTGCCTCCACCAGCAGCTCACCTACACAAGTGACCAGCATAAACTACCCCAGCACCTCCCTCATTACCACCTATCCTCCTCAGTGACCTGCATAAACTACCCCAGCACCTCCCTCATTACCACCTAACCTCCTCAGTGACCTGCATAAAATACCCCAGCACCTCCCTCATTACCACCTAACCTCCTCAGTGACCAGCATAATCTACCTCAGCACCTCCCTCATTACCACCTAACCTCCTCAGTGACCTGCATAAACTACCCCAGCACCTCCATCATTACCACCTAACCTCCACAAGTGACCAGCATAAACAACCCCAGCACCTCCCTCATTACCACCAAACCTCCTCAGTGACCTGCATAAACTACCCCAGCACCTCCCTCATTACCACCTAACCTCCTCAGAGACCTGCATAAACTAGCCTAGCACCCCCCTCATTTCTACCTAACCTCCATAAGTGACCAGCATAAACTACCCCAGCACCTCCCTCATTACAACCAAACCTCCTCAGTGACCAGCATAAACTACCCAAGCACCTACCTCATTACCACCTAACCTCCTCAGTGACCTCTATAAACGACCCCAGCACCTCCCTCATTACCACCTAACCTCCTCAGTGACCTGCATAAATTACTCCAGCACCTCCCTCATTACCACCTAACCTCCACAAGTGACCAGCATAAACTACCCCAGCACCTCCCTCATTACCACCTAACCTCCTTAGTGACCTGCATTAACTACCCCAGCACCTCCCTCATTACCACCTAACCTCCACAAGTGACCAGCATAAACTACCCCAGCACCTCCCTCATTACCACCTAACCTCCTCAGTGACCTGCATAAACTACCCCAGCACCTCCCTCATTACCACCTAACCTCCACATGTGACCAGCATAAACTACCCCAGCAATTCCCTCATTACCACCAAACCTCCTCAGTGACCTGCATAAACTACCCCAGCACCTCCCTCATTACCACCTAACCTCCTCAGTGACCTGCATAATCTACCTCAGCACCTCCCTCATTACCACCTAACCTCCTCAGTGACCTGCATAAACTACCCCAGCACCTCCATCATTACCACCTAACCTCCACAAGTGACCTGCATAAACTACCCCAGCATCTCCGTCATTACCACCTAACCTCCGCAGTGACCTGCACAAACTACCCCAGCACCTCCCTCATTACCACCTAACCTCCACATGTGACCAGCATAAACTACCCCAGCAATTTCCTCATTACCACCAAACCTCCTCAGTGACCTGCATAAACTACCCCAGCACCTCCCTCATTACCACCTAACCTCCTCAGTGACCTGCATAAACTACCCTAGCACCTCCCTCATTACCACCTAACCTCCATAAGTGACCAGCATAAACTACCCCAGCACCTCCCTCATTACCACCAAACCTCCTCAGTGACCTGCATAAACTACCCCAGCACCTCCCTCATTACCACATAACCTCCTCAGTGACCTGCATAAACTACCCTAGCACCTCCCTCATTACCACCTAACCTCCATAAGTGACCAGCATAACCTACCCAAGCACCTCCCTCATTACCACCAAACCTCCTCAGTGACCTGCATAAACTACCCCAGCACCTCCCTCATTACCACCTAACCTCCTCGGTGACCTGCATAAACTACCCCAGCACCTCCCTCATTACCAACTAACCTCCATAAGTGACCAGCATAAACTACCCCAGCACCTCCGTCATTACCCCCTAACCTCCTCAGTGACCTGTATAAACTACCCCAGCCCCTCCCTCATTACCACCTAACCTCCTCAGGGACCAGCATAAACTACCCCAGCACCTCCGTCATTACCACCTAACCTCCTCAGTGACCTGTATAAACTACCCCAGCCCCTCCCTCATTACCACCTAACCTCCTCAGTGACCTGCATAAATTACCCCAGCACCTCCCTCATTACCACCTAACCTCCTCAGTGACCAGCATAAACTACCCCAGCACCTCCCTCATTACCACCTAACCTCCTCAGTGACCTGCATAAACTACCCTAGCACCTCCCTCATTACCACCTAACCTCCATAAGTGACCAGCATAAACCACCCCAGCACCTCCCTCATTACCACCAAACCTCCTCAGTGACCTGCATAAACTACCCCAGCACCTCCCTCATTACCAACTAACCTCCTCAGTGACCTGCATAAACTACCCCAGCACCTCCCTCATTACCAACTAACCTCCATAAGTGACCAGCATAAACTACCCCAGCACCTCCGTCATTACCACCTAACCTCCTCAGTGACCTGTATAAACTACCCCAGCCCCTCCCTCATTACCACCTAACCTCCTCAGTGACCTGCATAAATTACCCCAGCACCTCCCTCATTACCACCTAACCTCCTCAGTGACCAGCATAAACTACCCCAGCACCTCCCTCATTACCACCTAACTTCTTCAGGGACCTGCATAAATTACCCCAGCACCTCCCTCATTACCACCTAACCTCCTCAGTGACCAGCATAAACTACCCCAGCACCTCCCTCATTACCACCAAACCTCCTCAGTGACCTGCATAAACTACCCCAGCACCTCCCTCATTACCACCTAAACTCCTCGGTGACCTGCATAAACTACCCCAGCACCTCCCTCATTACCAACTAACCTCCATAAGTGACCAGCATAAACTACCCCAGCACCTCCGTCATTACCCCCTAACCTCCTCAGTGACCTGTATAAACTACCCCAGCCCCTCCCTCATTACCACCTAACCTCCTCAGTGACCAGCATAAACTACCCCAGCACCTCCGTCATTACCACCTAACCTCCTCAGTGACCTGTATAAACTACCCCAGCCCCTCCCTCATTACCACCTAACCTCCTCAGTGACCTGCATAAATTACCCCAGCACCTCCCTCATTACCACCTAACCTCCTCAGTGACCAGCATAAACTACCCCAGCACCTCCCTCATTACCACCTAACCTCCTCAGTGACCTGCATAAACTACCCTAGCACCTCCCTCATTACCACCTAACCTCCATAAGTGACCAGCATAAACTACCCCAGCACCTCCCTCATTACCACCAAACCTCCTCAGTGACCTGCATAAACTACCCCAGCACCTCCCTCATTACCAACTAACCTCCTCAGTGACCTGCATAAACTACCCCAGCACCTCCCTCATTACCAACTAACCTCCATAAGTGACCAGCATAAACTACCCCAGCACCTCCGTCATTACCACCTAACCTCCTCAGTGACCTGTATAAACTACCCCAGCCCCTCCCTCATTACCACCTAACCTCCTCAGTGACCTGCATAAATTACCCCAGCACCTCCCTCATTACCACCTAACCTCCTCAGTGACCAGCATAAACTACCCCAGCACCTCCCTCATTACCACCTAACTTCTTCAGGGACCTGCATAAATTACCCCAGCACCTCCCTCATTACCACCTAACCTCCTCAGTGACCAGCATAAACTACCCCAGCACCTCCCTCATTACCACCTAACTTCCTCAGTGACCTGCATAAACTACCCCAGCACCTCCCTTATTACCACCTAACCTCCACAGTGACCAGCATAAACTACCCCAGCACCTCCCTCATTACCACCTAACCCCCTCAGTGACCAGCATAAACTACCCCAGCACCTCCCTCATTACCACCTAACCTCCTCAGTGACCAGCATAAACTACCCCAGCACCTCCCTCATTACCTCCTAACTTCCTCAGTGACCTGCATAAACTACCCCAGCACCTCCCTCATTACCACCTAACCCCCTCAGTGACCAGCATAAACTACCCCAGCACCTCCCTCATTACCACCTAACCTCCTCAGTGACCAGCATAAACTACCCCAGCACCTCCCTCATTACCACCTAACTTCCTCAGTGACCTGCATAAACTACCCCATCACCTCCCTCATTACCACCTAACCTCCATAAGTGACCAGCATAAACTACCCCAGCACCTCCCTCATTACCACCAAACCTCCTCAGTGACCTGCATAAACTACCCCAGCACCTCCCTCATTACCACCTAACTTCCTCAGTGACCTGCATAAACTACCCCAGCACCTCCCTCATTACCAACTAACCTCCATAAGTGACCAGCATAAACTACCCCAGCACCTCCGTCATTACCACCTACCCTCCTCAGTGACCTGTATAAACTACCCCAGCCCCTCCCTCATTACCACCTAACCTCCTCAGTGACCTACATAAATTACCCCAGCACCTCCCTCATTACCACCTAACCTCCTCAGTGACCAGCATAAACTACCCCAGCACCTCCCTCATTACCACCTTACTTCCTCAGGGACCTGCATAAATTACCCCAGCACCTCCCTCATTACCACCTAACCTCCTCAGTGACCAGCATAAACTACCCCAGCACCTCCCTCATTACCACCTAACCTCCTCAGTGACCTGCATAAACTACCCCAGCACCTCCCTCATTACCACCTAACCTCCTCAGTGACCTGCATAAACTACCCCAGCACCTTCCTCATTACCACCTAACCTCCTCAGTGACCAGCATAAACTACCCTCACTACCACCTAACCTCCTCATTGACCAGCATAAACTACCCCAGCACCTCCCTCATTACCACCTAACCTCCTCAGTGACCTGCATAAACTACCCCCAGCACCTCCCTCACTACCACCTAACCTCCTCAGTGACCAGCATAAACTACCCCAGCACCTCCCTCATTACCACCTAACCTCCTCAGTGACCAGCATAAACTACCCCAGCACCTCCCTCATAATAATCACCTAACCTCCTCAGTGACCAGCATAAACTACCCCAGCACCTTCCTCATTACCACCTAACCTCCTCAGTGACCTGCATAAACTACCCCAGCACCTCCCTCATAATAATCACCTAACCTCCTCAGTGACCAGCATAAACTACCCCAGCACCTCCCTCATTACAACCTAACCTCCTCAGTGTCCTGCATAAACTACCCCAGCACCTCCCCCATAATCACCTAACCTCCTCAGTGACCAGCATAAACTACCACAGCACCTCCCTCATAATCACCTAACCTCCTCAGTGACCAGCATTAACTATCCAAATGCTACCATCACTACCAGCTAACCTTGTCAGTGTACCCAGCACCAACTACCACATTACCGTCTCTGCCAAATACCCGCCTCGATGCCTAGTACATAGTAATGCGACATTCCCCTCTCTAGCAGCTAACTTCCTCAGTACCCAGTACATACTACACAATGCTGCCATCTCTAGCGGCTAACTTCCTCAGTATCTAGGACATACCATGCAACACTAACCTCTCTAGCAGCTAACGCCCTCAGTACACAGTACATACTACGCAACACTGCCCTCTCTAGCAGCTTACCTCCTCAGTACCCAGTACATACTACACAACACTGCCATCTCTAGCAGCTAAACCTCTCAGTACGCAGTACATACTACGGAACACGCTCCTATAGTAGCTAGCCTCCGCTATACCCAGTACATACTATGCAACACTATCCTATAGCAGCTAACCTCCTCAGTACCCAGTACATACTACGCAACACTACCCTCTCTAGAAGCTAACCTCCTCAGTACCCAGTTCATACTACCCAACACTACCCTATAGCAGCTAACCTCCACTATACCCAGTACATACTACGCAACACTACCCTCTCTAGCAGCTAACCTCCTCAGTACCCAGTAAGTAGTACGTAACACTACCCTGTCTAGCAGCTTACCTCCTCAGTACCCAGTACATACTTCGGAACAATGCCCTCTCTAACAGCTAACCCCTCAGTACCCAGTACATACTACCCTGACACTATTCTCTCATCAGCTCACTGCCACAAGAGAGACAAAATCGTCATCTACAGTTACCTTGACGGGCTTCTCGCTACCAACAAGAAAGCACAATACCGTGTCATGCAACCGTGCTCTACGTGCATTCCATTACAAGTTGACAAGTATTGCTGAAAATCATGGACTGGGATGAGCTGTAATGGGTTTGCATAAGGTTGTTCATGCCGCTGGTAGTGTCGCGCACTCACAAGCACTGACAGACCTTCCTGCCCGCTCTGGAACCTGTCCCCCACACTGTGGACTCTGAGCTCCCCCTCAAACTCTGAGAAGACCCTGATTCTCCTAGAGTCCCCTGTTTCCTCCTTTCTGGGCTACGTATGTGGAAGCAGACATTTTCCAGAAGTGCTAAGGTGCATTGACGGCAAATCCGGCTGGCTCTACTTTGCAGGTCACACTATTTCAGACAATGTGTTATGCTCAATAAAAAAGTGACCTGAAGCAGCCTCCTAGTCAAACGTTTGACCCTACAGAAAACATTCCAAAGAAATAAATAATGGAGTTGGGTTAATCTTTTGTTTACCACCTTGTGTGATAAATATCAAAACTCATGGTCATCTTGGATAAAATCTGATACTGTGGTGTGCTGAATTTATCAGATGTGATCATTATTGTCTATGATGACTTTTTGAGGATTAACGTGGGTTTTGGTGCCCGCCACACCAAAATCCACTCATACTGGTAAATAACGGGCATTTTCACCCTGTTAAACTCCAGCAAGTTAGACCTGATGTAACGAAGGCTATGATCCTCATCATACCTGGTAACTACCAAGCGCGATAAACATCGCACCACTCGTAAACACCATCCATGCTCAAACCAGTCATTTAATGGACCACTGGTCATCAGGTCCTAACTGATACATTTTCTAATTTATTTCTGGAACTTGGGCCCCAATTTCTGGAACAACATCAGTTATCTTCTGATTTGCTCAGTTTTCCTTTTAGTTAGCCAAAAGAGGGTAATCAAAGTTTTTCGGATTCAAATCAAAAGTTGTTTATTGTTATCCCTGATCTGCAGGCAGCCTTAGTGACTTACCAGCCTCCTGTAATAAAAAAAAACCCATTAATTTATGTATAAATTTGTATATGTAGCATTTCTATAGCACAGACCAGGCCACAAGGCGGCGGAGCGCTATTCAAAGACAAGCTTAAAGTTGATGAGTTATATGAGAGGCAGATGTTCGTCGATGGTTAATGCATTGTGATGTAGTGTCCTTCTTTAAAGTAATGAATTTTCAGCTCTTTCCTAAATTGGAACAGCAGTGGGGCGGCCCTGATGGACACCGGAATGTTGTTACTGATTCTAAGCGAATAGATGGAAAAGGGCTGCTCCCTCGTTTTTTCTCCTTAGTCTGCAGTCTGATGGCGTCCTGCCTGCAGGTCTGCCGAGAACCACTAGAGATGGTGAGCTTGTCTGAAAGGAAAATGGGGGTGTTGGTTGTGCATGATACAGATTATTTGAAGGTGTTGCCGGCTTTGAAGTTACATCATGATGGGGTTGATGTCGTCATATTTCTGTATTCACTGGATGAGATGTGCTGCAGTGTGTGGAGTGCCCTGAAGGGGTGCCAGTGTAGCGTCTAGGAGGCCTTGGAGCAGAGCGTTACCACCATCCAAATGCAGGAGTACAAGGGCTTGAGCAGCAGTTTTTATGTCGCTTTCCGGAAGGAACAGTTTCACTTTCTTTAGAACAGAGACCTGATAATCAATCAATCAATCAATCAATCAGGGGTTTGTATAGCGCGCTACTCACCCGTGAGGGTCTCAAGGCGATAGGGAGGGGGGGGCGACTCCGGATCAGTCGAAGAGCCAGGTCTTGAGGTCCTTTCTGAATGCGAGCAGGGTCGGGGAACGTCTGATGTTCACAGGGAGCTCGTTCCAGGTCTTGGCTGCGATGTACGAGAAGGCTCTCCCGCCCGTTTTGCTTCTGCGGATGCGGGGTACCCGCACTCTGTTGTTTTTTGGTCATGTGCTCCTTAAGGGTGAGGTTGGTGGCCAGAGTGAATCCAAGTGACTTGGCATTGGGTGAAAGTTGGGGTCTCAAGCTGACCTGGTCCATGTCATTGAGCCAGGTTTGTTGTTTCCTGTTTGTTGTTCTTGGCAAATAACAGTAATTCTGTTTGATTGGTTTGAGCTTCAGGTAGGCATTGGACATCCTGGCCTGGTTAAGGTGCAGGCAGCTTTTGAGGCACTGGATGTCTGAAACAAGGGAGACTTTCAAGTAGAAATGCATATTGGTGAATCTTGATGCAGTTATCTGTGAGTAGAGCACAGAGAGGCTCCATGGAGAGGGTGACAGAGGGGACAGTACTGAACCCAAGGGGGCTCCACAGGTCTTGGGATCTTTTGGAAACTGTAGCTGCCCATACGAACAAACTAATGTCAGTTGAATCCCATTCGAGACTACAGGGTGCGTTTGAGGGTGGGATAGTTCACTGTGTCAAAAGCAGCTGAGAGGTCCAGCAATATTTGGAGGCAGGGAGCATCTTCATCTGTGGTTCAGGAGGGCATCGTTTACAATGTGTATGTGTCTCCGGGCTGCAGTGTGATCGTAAGCCTGACTGATAGTCATGCAGGAGATAGCTGGCATTAATGTAATCTTGAAGTTGAATATTAGCTATTTTTTCACTCAAATAAGCAAGTGGGCATTGGCAAGGCTATTAGGTCTTCCACTGGTTGACAGCCTTTAGGCTTTGTTTGTGGGTTTTTTGTAATGGGTTTGTAAGCAATTTTTCATGAAAACATGAAAAAACAAGATTACATATTAAAAATGCAAATCACATTGGCCCACCAATCCCTGGCAGTGAAAGGGCTGTGAAAAATGTTACTTTCTCTGTGGGTGACCACACTATGCTTGGACAGAATTCCATACCTCACACAGAAGGGAACCAATAGCTAAAATTTGCTGACCCAATACCCATGGAGGATGCTGCGCTGGGTGGAAGCAAAGTGTGAATGACACTACGGCAGACAAATGAATGAAGAGGACTTGATGAAAGCTCCTCTAAGTAAACATATTATGTGCATTTCTTTGTAAAATCAAAAGGTCTTGGCGAATGCCATACCTACAAATACAAATCTATATAAAAATATTTAAGCATAGATTGGACATTGGGTCAGCCCTCTTTACCCATTGGTTTTTTGCGCTGTTATTCAACATTTTACTTTGACCCATCGAGGAACACATCATGGTCATCTCACTTCAGTAATTGCCTCTCTTGAGCTGTGAGTGGCAGTATAGTGCATGATCACGTGTGCATAATTAATCTGCCTAAAATAAAGTGCACCCCAGTCCCAGGGTTGAGGAGTCAATAGTCTACGATGCCAGAGCTTTTTTCTTACCATTATTTATCATTTTTATTTTTTAGACGTACTTTTGTCTTTAAATTTTGTTTTCAAGTTACAGTAATTCGAACCCAATTGCACTTTTTCTTTGCATCAATAAGAATCATATTTTTCTGTAATCTATATCAGAATTAATTAAACTGATTACATCTGACAGGTTAAAAGCAATCATGCTGTTTTATTAGTATTATATTGAAAGGTCCATTTATTTTTTAAATGTAATATTTTTATTGCAAGCAAAGGCCCACCAAAATTAGGCAGTTGCATGCCTTTCTTTTTTATTCTATTTATATTTGTGGCATATGTTTGCAATAGCAAAAATAAAAGGTGTAAACTTGGCACAGGTCCTATTTGCTTCACCAATGTTTGCTTTAAATGTGTTGTGAAACAGCAGCTTATAATTTAAAGATGCTGTTCTTTGTTTCAGTTTAATGGGCTGGTGGTGGTTGGCACGGACGCCTGCGGAGAGCTACGCGAGGGTGAGGGGAGGTGGGTAGCGATGTTGCCGGTAGGCATGTGAGTGGGAGGGGGATCCAGGTGTTCATTATCCATCTCTTGCCCCTGGGTCCATGGCCACTCCAGATGCCACCTTCCTGGCCCTCCCTCCCCGGGAGACCTGCTGCCTGTTATTATCGCCCTGGAACGTGTTTTTCAAGATGTGTGCTGCAGATCATGGAGGTGATATTTATTCATTAGACATGGCACGCACCTGGGCTCCTCGCTGTCGCAGCAACCTACTCATTGTGACCACTCGTCCCTTTAACTGCACGGCTAGCTTCCCATTGGCTGTGCTGGCGCTCGTTATGCTCATGTTCTGCGCGTCTTCCTGGAAACTGTGGGGCATATTTACAAGGGGATTGCACCACAGGAACGTCACTTTTACCGGCATTCGGTGGCATAATGCACTTTGAAAATATGGCGCCCTTTCATGCAGTGTTCTGCGTGAAAGGGGCGTGCAAAGGATGTTGCTGTGGGTGTTCCACCGCAACACCCATTGCTTTTTGACGCTGCCCCAGAGTTACAAAGATGTGTAAATTTGAGGCAGCTCCAAAAACTAATGCCATGCAAAAATAGGCATTAGATTGGCGCAACGAGGAGAAATACTTTTATTTCTTCTCGTTTCTGCTTTTTCTATATGTGCAACTCCCAGAATGCACTTGTGAGAACCGGTGCTGATATTCCGGCAGTGTGCTCCTTCCCTTCTGTAGCAGGTATTCTTTCAGAGAGCACACATTCTGACCTGATTTGCTTTTAGGCGCTTGGAGTTTAGTTTCTATGATAGTGGCGGATGGAAGACTGTGGAGAATAAATGGCCCTGGCGGTTGAACCTCCTCGAGCAGTGGGAGGCTCTCTCTCTCGTCGTGGGGCAGTCAGCGGGTACTGGAAGTCCGCAAATGGAAATGGTGACCAGTGGCTTGTTGTCACGTGATGCCCTAACCTTGGTGACCTTCCATGCTGGGCAATCTGCCCAATCCGGCATCAAAATGTCATTTTTGATGCAGCCCTTGACCTTCGGAGAGTAGATCATCCTGGGCATGAAGACTTCATTGCATCACCTGACTGCTTAGGCTCAGGCTGAGCGGCGTATCCTTCAAGGCCCTTTGCTTCGCCCTAGCACTGCATGCACTGCACTGGTGCCCTGAAGACAGGAGAATCCCCTTTGCAGTCTGATCTCGAAGTATGATCCCCTAACAATCCAGACGCTGCTAACCAGCATGAGAGCAGCACCAGGATTGGATGGAGTGGGCTGGCTAGATGCTCCTTCAGGCCCTGGAGGCTTGTTCATGGTCTCGGAGAGCTTCAAAGTGCGTATGTCACTTTGGCCGGTGCAAGAAAGCCGGCCAAAGTCACAGCAGCAGAGGATACGTCCCCATTTCTCCTGGATCGGGGTAAGGCTGGCGGCTGCGAAGCTCCATGATGAAAAATAAAATGGCAATTAAATAATTTCATTGCATTTTATTTTTCACGTTTAGTGCGGCTCGCAGTGGGGGGGGGAGCGATGCTACCCCGCCCTAATGAAGAAAACACATCTGGACAAGCGCACTTTGGAGCGTCCAGCCAGCCAGCCGCTGCTCTAGCAGCAGAGGACACGTCCCCGTTTCTCTTGGCTCAGGGCCCGGCTAGCGTCTGCTGCCGGCCATAGTGAAAAATAAAATGGCTATTAAATCATTTTATTGGCATTTTATTTTTCACGTTTAGCGCGGCATGTAGCGGGGGGGACACTCTTGTCACGGGACCCCTTATTCCTAGATTTACATACAATATGTCAGTACCAGATATTTGCCATTTATACTGTCCATTTACAGAGAGTGACACATATGTCAAACATTAACCCAGTAAGTCAAAGGCAGCTTTTCCACGGTTTGCCTCCTCCCAACATAACGCCTCCATCCCGCAACAAAACATGGTGGCCAATAATTATCTCCAATATGCCAGCATCAGCATTGTGCCATAGATACCCCCCATATGCCAGAATTACTTTGAGTATGGCTGGGTCTGCATTATGTCATGAGTGCCATTCCTTATGCCAAAAATTACCTCAAAATACCAGCTACAGCATGTTACCTTAGGTGCCAAAACACGCCAAGGAATATCTTGAGTATGCCAGCGGCTGACTCACAAGCCTCAAACATGCTAATAAACACACTCTTACTCATACTGCCTCACTCGCTCATACTCACTCTCACTCATACTCACTCCCTTTGTCATCCACTCTCTCGCACCCTCTCTCACTCTCACTCACACTCTCACTTACTCATTCTGACTCATACTGAATACCACTTACTATCACTCACATACAAACATACCCACACATTCACACTCACTGATTCCCACTCTCACCCACAAACATGCTTTGACACACTCTTTCACACTCCCTGACTCTCACTCCTCACACAGTAGCGGCCCGTGGTGGGAGTGCTGCCGGGCGGTGACGCGGGGCGGGGGAGGGGCAGGGTGGGGGGAAGTAAACTACGGAATACGGCCGCACTGGCGATGCAGCGTGAGCAACGAAATTCGTTTTATTTATTTTTTTGTTTACTTACCTCTGTGCGGGCGTATTCCGTAGTTTACTACCCCCCACCCTTCCCCTTCCCCTCCCCCACCCCGCATCACCGCCCGGCAGCACTCCCACCACGGGCCGCTACTGTCCTCACAGCTGCTAGTGTAGAGGGAGCTCTGCTTTGACCTCTTGGTGCGCAGGGGCTCTGCTTTAATAAATAAGATTCAGTATGCTCCTCAGGCCTCTGTGCCCTGGTGCAACTGCACCTGCTCCACCACTGTAACTTATAACCTGACTCACTCCCACTCCTTCACACACTCTCCCCCTCACTCACACATTCTAACTGACTCACACTCCACTTATTTCCACACACTGTCCTTGTCTTATTCACACCTAATCATTCTCACTGTCTTTCACTGACAGTCTCAAAAACACTCGCTATCATTCAGTTTTATTCACTCTAAATCACTCACAAGCACTCATTAGCACTGACGCATGCACAGAGAAACAACACATTTTTTATACTTACCTCACTTCCTTTGCTGTTAACTCGGAATCCCTATGGCAGCAGCCGGGCAGGAGTCTAGCGCTGGACATCAGAACCAGCAAGGCATGATTCCCAATGAGAGCTCACACAGAGGTACTGGGTCAGTATTAGAAAAGGGAAGACCCACCTCAATCCCTCTCCCATCTTCTTGGTAGGACTGGAAGCACATCTCTATCAGAAGCTGGAGCAGGGCTTGAGATCACGCCCCTGCTGCTCTGTGTCTGGAGCAGGGCCTGAGATCCTGCCCCTGCTGCTCTGTGTCTGGAGCAGGGCCTGAGATCCTGCCCCTGCTGCTCTGTGTCTGGAGCAGGCCTGAGATCCTGACCCTGCTGCTCTGTGTCTGGAGCAGGGCCTGAGATCCTGCCCCTGCTTCTCTGTGTCTGGAGCAGGGCTTGAGTTCCTGCCCCTGCTGCTCTGTGTCTGGAGCAGGGCCTGAGATCCTGCCCCTGCTGCTCTGTGTCTGCAGCAGGGCTTTAGATCCTGCCCCTGCTGCTCTGTGTCTGTAGCAGGGCCTGAGATCCTGCCCCTGCTGCTCTGTGTCTGGAGCAGGCCTGAGATCCTGACCCTGCTGCTCTGTGTCTGGAGCAGGGCTTGAGATCCTGCCCCTGCTGCTCTGTGTCTGGACTGAGCAGGGCCTGAGATCCTGCCCCTGCTGCTCTGTGTCTGGAGCAGGCCTGAGATCCTGACCCTGCAACTCTGTGTCTGGAGCAGTGCTTGAGATCCTGCCCCTGCAGCTCTGTGTCTGGAGCAGGGCTTGAGTTCCTGCCCCTGCAGCTCTGTGCCTTGAGCAGGGCTTGAGATCCTGCCCCTGCTGCTCTGTGTCTGGAGCAGGTCTTGAGATCCTGCCCCTGCTGCTCTGTGTCTGGAGCAGTGCTTGAGATCCTGCCCCTGCAGCTCTGTGTCTGGAGCAGGACTTGAGATCCTGCCCCTGCAGCTCTGTGCCTGGAGCAGGGCTTGAGTTCCTGCCCCTGCTGCTCTGTGTCTGGAGCAGGTCTTGAGATCCTGCCCCTGCTGCTCTGTGTCTGGAGCAGGGCTTGAGATCCTGCCCCTGCAGCTCTGTGTCTGGAGCAGGGCTTGAGATCCCGCCCCGCTCCTCTGTGTCTGGAGCAGGGCTTGAGATCCTGCCCCTGCTGCTCTGTGTCTGGAGCTGGGCTTGCGCTCCCCCCCCTGCTGCTCTGTGTCTGGAGCAGAGCTTGAGATCCCGCCCCGCTCCTCTGTGTCTGGAGCAGGGCTTGAGATCCCGTCCCTGCTGCTCTGTGTCTGGAGCAGGGCTTGAGATCCTGCCCCCGCTGCTCTGTGTCTGGAGTAGGGATTGAGAACCCGCCCCTGCTGGTCTGTGTCTGGAGCAGGGCCTGAGACCCTGCCCCTGCTGCTCTGTGTCTGGAGCAGGGCCTGAGACCCTGCCCCTGCTGCTCTGTGTCTGGAGCAGGGCCTGAGATCCCGTCCCTGCTGCTCTGTGTCTGGAGCAGGGCCTGAGACCCTGCCCCTGCTGCTCTGTGTCTGGAGCAGGGCTTGAGTTCCTGCCCCTGCAGCTCTGTGTCTGGAGCAGGGCTTGAGATCCTGCCCCTGCTTCTCTGTGTCTGGAGCAGGGCTTGAGATCCTGCCCCTGCTGCTATGTGTCTGGAGCAGGGCTTGAGATCCTGCCCCTGCTGCTCTGTGTCTGGAGCAGGGCCTGAGATCCCGCCCCTGCTGCTCTGTGTCTGGAGATCCCGCCCCTGCTGCTCTGTGTCTGGAGCAGGGCTCGAGATCCTGCCCCTGCTGCTCTGTGTCTGGAGCAGGGCTTGAGATCCTGCCCCTGCTGCTCTGTGTCTGGAGCAGGGCTTGAGATCCCGCCCCTGCTGCTCTGTGTCTGGAGCAGGGCTTGATATCCCGCCCCTGCTGCTCTGTGTCTGGAGCAGGGCTTGAGATCCTGCCCCTGCTGCTCTGTGTCGACTCTCGTTGGCTTCAGGGATGCACTGATGTGCGCCCTGAGAGCCCCATCTTAGCAGATATACTGTGCAGCCTGGGGCATGCACAGTATGTCTGCT
Organism: Calotriton arnoldi; assembly: GCA_963921515.1. NCBI lineage: Eukaryota > Metazoa > Chordata > Amphibia > Caudata > Salamandridae > Calotriton > Calotriton arnoldi. The sequence continues at coordinate 606,693 of CAWUFW010008631.1, read as the reverse complement.
CATTGAAATGGATGGAGCCTGTATGAGGGGATCCTAGTTGAATTACAACCCTCACATGCACAATCCAAACATCCACCATAAAAGTGCTGTGTTTTATAAACAGCACTCTGTAGATGGATCGTTCCTCAGCCCCCTCCGTCTCCTGTAATCAGGGGCCTCGAGCAGCCGAGGGCTGACCTGCACACAGGCAGTGTTCATAAAAAGAGGAAAGTTATGTTTCCGTGAACATAAATTATGAAGAGTATGGGCAGAGGCAACGGGGCAGCATGTGGCTGCAAACAGGTGGCAGGGCTGGGCCCTGACGCCCAATTGAGGAGCTGCCACTGCTGTCCCACCTTGGAACTTTTTCACCCACAAATTATTATTTTCAAGTGTGTTAGTCTTATTAGTTCAATGGAAGCAAAGCAAGACTACAACACCCAGAATGCATTAGATGACCAAACAAGGACTGGGAACATTTTATGTAATGACCTGGAAAATGTGGCCACTATAGGTATAACTCCCAACACCACTCCCCGATAGAGCAAGCTGCACACTGAGAGATTCGCACCCACCATCTTCCCCACTGTTTTTCGACATAAATTCATCTTCTCTGGAACTGGACCAGGAATCAGGATTCCACATGTGATAAAGGGCACAGTAAATCTGGGTCCAGCAGGTTAGTTAGCATTCAGGGCACAGAACTCAGTGAATGCACGGTGCTGTGGAGGGAATACCGTTCAGAATCAGTGATGCCACTCCGCCATCATCTAACATATGCGTCAAGAACCCCCTTGGCGTTTCCATGAAGGAAGGACACCTCACAAATAGTGCATTGTATGCAAGTTTCTCCCGCCACTAAGCATGAGGGAGTGCACAGTTATCACCTTACACTAAGCCCATGAGTCAATCAGTGCATCTCTGTGTGTCTGGCTACAAAAAAAACAAGACACAGCTAGTGTCAGTAGCCTGCACTAAGCACAGGGTATGAGTACAGTATTTACAGTGTCTCTATGATGTCCTACACTAGTCACATGACACGCGTACTGGCAGCGGGTACAGTGTCTCTATGCTATCCTAGACTTGTCACACGACACGAGTACTGGCAGCGGGTACAGTGTCTCTATGCTGTACTACACTAGCCCCATACCACGAGCAGTGACAGCGGGTTCAGTGTCTCTATGCTACCCTAGACTTGTCACAGGACACGAGTACTGGTAGCAGGTACCGTGTGTCTATGCTGTCCTACACTAGTCACACGATACGAGTACTGGCAGCGGGTACAGTGTGTCTATGCTGTCCTACACTAGTCACACGATACGAATACTGGCAGCGGGTACAGTGTGTCTATGCTGTCCTACACTAGTCACACGATACGAATACTGGCAGCGGGTACAGTGTGTCTATGTTGTCCTACACTAGTCACACGATACGAGTACTGGCAGCGGGTACCGTGTGTCTATGCTGTCCTACACTAGTCACACGACAAGAGTTCTGGCAGCGGGTACCGTGTGTCTATGCTGTCCTACAATAGTCACATGACAAGAGTACTGGCAGCGGGTACAGTTTGTCTATGCTGTCCTACACTAGTCACACGATACGAGTACTGGCAGCGGGTACCGTGTGTCTATGCTGTCCTACGCTAGTCACACGACAAGAGTACTGGCAGCGGGTACAGTGTGTCTATGCTGTCCTACACTAGTCACACGACAAGAGTACTGGCAGCGGGTACAGTTTGTCTATGTTGTCCTACACTAGTCACACGATACGAGTACTGGCAGCGGGTACAGTTTGTCTATGTTGTCCTACACTAGTCACACGATACGAGTACTGGCAGCGGGTACCGTGTGTATATGGTGTCTTACACTAGTCACACGATACGAGTACTGGCAGCGGGTACCGTGTGTATATGGTGTCCTACGCTAGTCACATGACAGAAGTAGTGGCAGTGATTACAGTGTGTTTATCTAAGCACTGAGGACAAAAAGTGGCGTGTTAACAGTGTCTCTACACTAGTTCTACACTAGTCACACGATACGAGTACTGGCAGCGGGTACAGTGTGTCTATGCTATGTTACACTAGACACATGAATCAAGTACTGGCAGAGGGTACAGAGTGTCTATGCTGTGCTATACTAGTCACACGATACGAGTACTGGCAGCGGGTACAGTGTGTCTATGCTATGTTACACTAGACACATGAATCAAGTACTGGCAGAGGGTACAGAGTGTCTATGCTGTGCTATACTAGTCACATGACACAAGTACTGGCAGCGGGTACAGTGTGTCTATGCTACGTTACACTAGACACATGAATCAAGTACTGGCAGCGGGTACAGTGTGTCTATGCTACGTTACACTAGACACATGAATCAAGTACTGGCAGCGGGTACAGAGTGTCTATGATGCTATACTAGTCACATGACACGAGTAGTGGCAGTGGCTATAGTGTTTCTGTGTGCTACCTACACTAAGAACCATACAAGTGGTGTAGTGCTTACGGTGTACACAGATGATGTCTACACTAAGCATGTTACAAGATATCCTCTAAATGCACTGCGCCTGTGTGTTGCCTGCACTACACACAATATAAGTGGTACAGTGTTTAGAGTGTTGCCTGTCTGTTACCTGCACTAGGCGCAGCACATGTAGAAGTGTTTGTAGAGTGCCTCTTTGTTGCCTACACTAAGCATGCTGTGTGCTGTTTAGAGCATGTATTAGTGTTGTGTGCACTAACCACGATACAAGCAGCGAGATGTTTTCAGTGTTTCTATATGTTGTCCATACTCAACACAACACAAGAAGTGCAGTGTTTACAGTGACTGTGTGTTGTCTGCACTAAGTACATGATGCAAGCAGTTGGGTGTTTACAGTATGTCTGTGTGTTTCTGTGTTGGGGGCACTAAGCATGATGCAAGTAGTGTGGGCTTTACAGTTTGTCAGTGAGCTGACTGCTCTAAGCACAGTAACAGGAGTGCTGCATTTGCTGTAGGTCTGTGTATTGTCTTCAAAGCACAATACCAGTAGGACAGTGTGTCTGTGTATCACATGCGCCAAGCACAATACCATGCCTGCTTTACATACAGTGTGAGTGTTACTTGCACTGCACATGTAAGTAAGGAGCCCTAGATAGTCCACTGCACGTGGTGAGCCTAGTTTAATGCTATGTTCTCCTAAACCTTCACATCTGTCTGCGCGCCGGGCTGGAGTGTGAAACCGTGTGCCGCATTGCAGGATGGTTGGAGATTGCGGAGAGAGGAGGATACTTATAAAGCTGGTGGTTGCCCTGTTGCTGTACACTTGCAATAAAGTAGTTTGTAAGTTAAGCTGGCGTGGACTTACATTACAATATTGGGGACGATTGAATTAGGCTGCTAAGCAACTCCGAGGTGAGTGACTGCCGCACACAACCTTTATCGGAGGCTGGTCCCTGCTCTGCACGCACTACCCTCATCGGAGGCTCAGTTTGGCACAGCGTGCATGGCGAGCAAAGAGGAGGGCGCAGATGTAATCAGAAGTGAGCGTGTGGTTCCCCCTCCCTATTTCTCTCTTTCCTTCCCCTTCCTCTGCCTTCCTCCCCTTATATGATTACACTGGTCTTATATTTTATCCTGATGTCATACAACATTGATGTTCATTCTATGTTTATATTTAATAAACTTATTCTTAAAACTCAAAAAAAAAAAGAAGTGGGCGTGTGGGAAGTGAGGGATGGCTCTTCGTCCATCTTTTGGACATTTTTGGGGGCAACCACGTAGCTGCCAAGGTTTCACATTGCCATGTGTGACATTTTCATAATTTCAGTGTAATTATGAGTGACGTTTCAAAGACTATGAGTGACACTTTCTCACAAGCAAAATGAAGCAGTGAAGACGAGGGAAACATATATATATTAGAAATTACAGCGGAGAGTGAGGCTGAGGCACGCATAGGTAACAGCCAGGCTGTGTTTTATTATGTAATACTAGTTTAGCAGCCTCAATCCCAGGGGTTTAAGTGGGATGAAAAAACTGGGGGCGGGTGTCTCTCAAAGGGGTGTGGCCGATGTAATTAAGGGTGTAGGTTAAAAACACGCAATGAGAAAAACTGTGTTGGCATAGTGTGCCGCCCGACTGGTATTTTGCTGCTTTTGTCATTGCATCCAGATATATAAAACAACAAGTAACATCATACCTACAAGTCAGGACTATTTAGCTTTGTCAACGCATATTAGTTGCATAAGATAAATAAGCAACAATTATAGCTTCGTTGTAAATAACATTGAAAATGCTTCCGTTGTGACATGGTGAGACTGTGAAAGAAACATAACGAGTATCTTTGAAGTTACATCAAAGTGCCCGGTCTGAAAGAGATGGGGAGAAACATCCGTTAACACAACGTTCTGCCCAGCAAAAGACCAACAAAGGACCTTCCAATGTAGAATAGTCCTATGACCTGAACGGAGTGCTATCCATGGGCAGGATGCAGAGACAGTCGCACATTGGCACAGCAAGCCTCAAACAAAAGGAATGCAGTGCTCTTCTGTTCTCAAGCTAAACTAATGCAGTGTTGGCATGAGGCACAGCCCATTCAGTACTGCTCTTTGTGGTGTTCCAACCTAAGAATATCCATGGTATTAGAATGGCATTTGCATTCTACCCCGTGGAGATTCCACACAAGCCGTAGGGCGTTAAAGATGTTACTGCCAGCTGTGGATGTCTAAGCTGTCTTCTCCGAATAAAACCTACTTTTCTTGATGAATCCGTGTTTGAAGATACTTCACAATTTGGCGACGATCGGGATTTAAGGAAAGACAGCGCTCACGTTTTTCAACAGGTATTTGTTTCATGTTAATCCTGTGTTTTGATTGCACCAGCGGCTGTTCTGGATTTAATTGTGCTCTGATAGCACCAGCGGCTGTTCCTGGAATTGTATGGAATTTCTCTTGAGAAATTAGAGTCTACGTGTACCTATTTATAGTATGTACCATTTTCTACAAGTGTATTGATTGCACCTGCGGCTGCTTCATAATCATTATGACTGCGGCAGCTGGAAGCGCTTCATGGTACTAGTTCTGCTTCGTCATACACGTATTTGTCGTGTTGAACTATTTTCGTGCGGTGGAAATTGACTTAGCCTCAAGTCTGCAGCAACGTCATTGTTTTAATTTGAAATTACTCACCGGCTAGTGCACAAGCTGTTTTCTTTCGCGTGGCTCTCGAAGAGATCTCAGCTTCCATCACACGTCACAGCGCGAAGCATGCTGGGAATTCCATCACGTTGTGACGTGCTACGCGCCTGTGTTATCATTGCTTAGCGTTTGTTACCACAGCAGCGCACCACCATTTCTTATTGCGTGGAAGTTTCTTTTTTTTTTTTTTTTTGACATCCTTGCATTAATGTTAGCGCGTTCAATTGTTTCTTCGTGTCATGCCATAGACTTTGCCAATCGTTGGAGCTTTACAGATCTAAGTGCTGCAATCTGTACCTACACAGACCTCGGTGACTACTTTTATTATTTTAATTTATTTATTTTAATAATCCATCTCATTTTCAGATATCTACAATACAAACTATTGACTAATTGAAATTATTATTTTCTATAAATTTGGCTCATTTTATTGGACTAAATGCTCATAGGTACAGTTTAGTGCTTATTAACTTCCCATTTTTCACCTACTGTACTTTTGTCATGTCTAATATCACTGCACCCCCACATTTCCTGCCAGTTGCTGGTGAACCTAAAATGGAATGGGAATTGTGGTATCCGATGTTTATGGCATATGTTGACGTTCTAGAAGAGGACGGTTGTTCTCCTAAGAGAAAGCTTGCACTTTTAAGGCACTGTTTAGGAGGGGCAGGTTTGAAAGAATTTGCGAATTTGCCACCCATTGAAGGTTCTGGAGATACCAATGTTTTTGATGTTGCTATTAAACAAATGAGTATTAGATTTGGTAGGAAAATCAACACTGTCATGGAAAGGTTTAAATTTTATTCTCGTGTACAAAAGGAGGATGAGTCTATTGAGGACTATGTGGCTGCTTTACGCACTTTAGCGGGATCGTGCGCTTTTGAAACTATTAACTTTGAGCAAGTTTTAAGGGATCAGATTATGATGAAAACTAAAAGCAAGAAAATTCAAGAAAGACTATGGATGGGTACTGAATTGTCCTTAAGTGCTGTAGTAAATATCGCTAAAGGTATTGAACAATCTGAGAAATTTGTTTGTGAAATTAGGGGACAAGTTGTCAAAGTTAATGATGTTGTTTCCGAAGTTTCTTTAGTAAAGGATCAAGTAATTTCCAAAAAGTTTCCTCCTTTTCCCCTAAGAAAGACTCTGCGGGAAAGGATAACAAATTTATAGGAAAAAAAACCCAGATAGTTTGTTATAGGTGTGGCAGTTTTGACCACGTTGGAAGTTACAAAGGATGTCCTGCATGGAACAAAATTTGCATTAAATGTAAGAAAACTGGTCATTTTAGTAAAGTTTGCAGGTCAACTCAGAGAGTCAATTTCATGACACACGAAGAGAGTGAATCTGTCCCAGAGATCAATTCTTTACTGTGTCTTGGCAATACTAATTGCAAGGGTTTTCCAACTGGCAAAGTGTCAATTGATGGTATAGAAGTTTCTATGTTGGTGGATTCGTGTGCTTGGTACAGTATTATTGGCAGAAATGTTTTTGATGAGTTATGGAGAACGAAAAAGTTACTCCCACCTGATATTCAACCTGGT